>JAROYD020000003.1:8860347-8971204 GCA_029618875.2 Dynastes tityus
TGCTAGAAAATGTGTGTAAACGTGATTTGTGTTCCAAAAAATATGGATTACCGTGGATGAGACGACCGATATAAAGAAAAACAGTATTGTGAATGTAATAGCTGGCGTTTTATCTAGCGAGAACACAGCATCTCGATATTTGTTAGCTTGCAAACGTGTTCAACAATGTACCGCGGAAAATATTCAAAAAGTGATAATGAACGCTTTGAAAAAATTTAAAATTGCCCAAGATCAAGTTGTGATGATTGTGACAGATAGTGCAGCAACGATGTTAAGTGTTGGGCGATCCTTAAAACATATATTTCCTAACTTAATACATATAACCTGCGTGCTGCATGCTTTGCATTTAGTTGGTGAAGTTGTTCGACAACATTACGGAAACGTTGATCGGATGATTGGAAGTACTAAAGCAGTGTTTCGTAAATCTCCTAAACGTTTAAAAGAATTTCGTAAATTTTGTCCAGGTATTCCAGAACCTCCTGAACCAATTTTAACGCGATGGGGTACTTGGCTAACAGCAGCTTCTTACTATTTGATCCATTTTCAACAAATTCAATCAGTTATAATGCGATTTAATCGGAATGAATCCAAGGCAATTAGAGAAAGTCAAAGAGAATTTCAAATTCCTCAACTTTTAGAAGATTTAACAACAATATGTACCAATTATACAGTATTACTAGATGCCATCAGAAAACTACAATGTACTGAATTGTCGTTGCAGGAATCATTAGACATAGTGGAGAGTGTAAAAAATAAATTACACACATTAAATGATACGCCAGGATTATGCGCTAGTCAAAAGTTGGCAGATGTTTTAAGGAAAAATCCCGATTTTAATACTTTAGAGGCCGTTTATAATAAGTGTAAGAATAGTGAACTTTTAAGTGATTTTGAAAAACAGTTTCTACATGCAAATGTAACTTCCTTAGATGTGGAGAGACCGTTTTCTATGTATAAGAATATTTTTTCTTGTCGACGCACAAGGTTTAAAGAAGTAACTGTCGAAACATATGCAATGATGCAAGTTTACAGTAGTTCACATCTTGATGCCTCTAATTTGTTGAATAATTAGCAAGTAAGTTTATTTATGAATTTTTCGTATTCTTATATTAACCCGTAATACCGACGCCTATGCGAGTCCGCAAGTTTTGGTTACTCTAGTAATAACTGTAGATGAAACACCAGTACACTCCTGGAGCCAATGCGCAGTCGAAACAGTGGGCTGCGAACGGTTAATCAGCTCCGAAAAAGACGAAGATATCTCCCGGGAAAGTGGTGGCGATTTTCTTTTGGGATAGTCGTGGAATTGTGTTAATCGGCTATCTTGAAAAAGGAATAACAATAACGAGGGTATACTACCTTTAAAATCTCATCAGCAGTACAATTTATAACTCTTTTGGAAGCAAGTAAGAAGGAGGTCGATGTGGTTCCATTGTACGTACCATTACATTAACTACAGAATGTTTTTGACGACCTGTTGTTTCGTCCACACACAACCACAGTTTTTTATCTTTCAATTCCGTTTTCATTCTTTTTTCTATTTGTTCACGAGCAAATGGCACTACATTTCGTATCGATGTCCGACTAGGTAATTTACAGTCCGCATACTTATTCCAGAAGGAAGCAAATGCTTCTTTGTCTAGTAAACGAAACGAAAGATTACGTAAAATAAGAGTAACGCATAAATCAAATGTAAATTTTTCTTGGTCTCGTATGCCACATTAAAGGGATTTTACAAACTAGACATTGAATTTTAGCGCCATCAAAAATTAAGTCCGGCATGTCTACTATAAAGTTTTTAACTGTGTCTGCCGTTGGTCGTTTTCGCGACGTACCTAACTGCGACATTTTTGAAGCAAACATAAGCGTACAATTACGAAATAAGTTACGACAGCCTACATATACACGGAACTACTCGCATACAGCATCGATTTAGTACTGACGCTGTGAACGCGTGAAACAAATAATCGCCGACTCCGCACCACATATCTACTACACTGACTGTTATCGCTGTTTGCCCAGACTAGTAATTACTTTCTTTATTAGTTTCAGTTAGAGATAAATGTATTTTCTGATAATAAATGGCATTCGGTTTCAGTTTTATTTTGCTTTCTTTGTCAAGACAAAAAATATAAAATTCCTTTATATTATTTTCACTTTTTTTTTGTTAGTACTTGTCTTGTGTTTTTCTAGCATTTGTCAACCAAATGAGATGGTTTTTATCCCGCACTTTTAATTTTTTCATATTTTTTTTTTTACAATCTTTATTGGCATGAATTCATTCTCTTTTTATTCATTTTCTATATTTTCATGTTTGAGTGCAATTACGTGGATTTTTTTTTGATCTGTTGTTATCAATAGTAATTTTAGCATTCTCTTATAATGTATAGACAATTGAATTACGTAATTTGGTTTAATAATTGCTAATTAACAAAACACCTTCTAGGCAATCGAATATTATCGTTATTTTGGTTAATCTGATTATTTTGAGTGCGTATGGAGAAATTTCAACATTTACTACCTTAAATGCAATTCATTATTTTATCTATTTGTTGTCTAAGTTGATATTAAGCTTTGCTTAGTCGTTATAATAAATCTTACGTATTATTATATGTATTAATTATTTTAGTATGTAATTTTCCAGTATTATGATTGACTGTACAGTAATTTCTGTTAATATACCTAGAGTAATATATATTAGTACCTAAAAATTATTTTTTGTCTTTTAATTCTGACAAAAAAACGTACTCCAAAAAGATAACGGAGTTGTGTCCAAAATCAACTCTGTTATCTTTTTATTTAAGTACTTACGATTTAATAGTAATATTCAAAGAATATAAAAAATAATTTGAAGACAATAATTGCGAAAGCTTCAAATAAAAGGGACAAAAGGAGACTTGGACGATATGCAGTAAAGCTGTACGAAAGTGACCCTTGTTTACACTCCCGATACTACCTCGTCGCTTGCCAGTCGTCCAGGTTTACTATTGTCCGATCGTACATACCTATAAGTAGTTGCTTTAACTTATACTATAATTCGATTAAAGAAAAATTAAACTGAAATCTAATAGTTAGTTAACAGTTAAAAAAAAATTAACTTACCTGCCAAGTGCCGTAACCCAGAGCCGGCATTTGACGACTACCGGGTTGTAATGTTAAAAAAATATTACAAGCCATTTTATTTGATGTCCGAAAGAATGAACGGTATGTGTTTGGCTTGAAAGTTATTTCGATACTTGATGGTAAATAGCGCAACATTAATTTATATACATTCACTATCTACATATCCAAATATTGATAGCGTAAGATGTTGCAACGCATAATAGCAATCGATAATGGCTTGATGACGAGCATATGTTTAGGTGCTGTATTTATCTGTCTTTTTCTTTCTGTAATATCATATATACAGCTTGGAGTGTATTTCTAGAACTGCGAAATTATGCAGCATCCTAACTAGTAAACGATTATTGATGTAAAAAAAAAAAGAAAATAAATTACGTTGTGGCTAGTATAATTTTTCATATAAAAATTTTATTCATTCCAATATCGTAAATGACAATGCATAATTTTATCATCTTATCAGGTAAATATAATCACACGTTTAAGTGCCCTTGATTACGCCGAGAATTGTGCTTATTGTTAGCTAATGCAATGATCAATTTAGTTAAACAACGTTACATAAATAACACATTTTGTGTTTTAGAATCATGCCCTATATGAACCAACCTATAAAGTAATTTTTTGTGATTATTGATTATTATTTCTAGTATTGTCTGATACGAGCAATGTGTGTATGTAGAATACATGACGTGAAAATAAATTCGAGGTTACTGATATACCGTGCGGATACGGGAAGTATTACAATACAAGTTTCATTTTAATGAATACAGGGTGAGTCGGGAGGAACGGATCAAACTCTAGGAATATACTGTACACGTAAAACATCTCATAAGTTCTTATCCTATTTACATTTCTTTTCAACTTATAGCGTAATTACCAATAAACAAAATTTCACTTTAAAATTTTCCTTTTTGATCATACGTTCTTTCAAAAAAAATTTTTTAAAAAGCCCCGCCATTGACTTCTACCGTTACCTTTTTTTATATATAAAGCCTGAGGCTTTGACGTCAGCAGGCTGTGACGTTTTTTTCCCGGGCCAATAAACGCGTTTACACACTGAGACCATCTCGCGTTTTAAATTGGTTTATCCAAATTATATTGGTTTTATTAAAAAAAAATACTGTGTAGTGATATTTCCGTACTTTGTTGGTGATACCTGCAATGTTTTTCTAGCGTTGTATAAGCGATAAAAACGAGATAACCTAACCTAAGATGGCGTCGGTTGTTTTGTTTGTGGGTTACTTTTTTTAAAATAAAAAAGAAAATTATTTCTTTTTCAACAGCTACAGATTCAAGGACCGGTGAAACTAAAATGTAAGTTTAAAACACCCCTACGTTTAAAAAAAGATGCTTTTCCCAAATAAAATTCCCCTAACTGTCCGTTGTATTTGACAAAAAACGTAAAAAGTTGTTGTTCAAATAATTTTATATTCTTTTCATTATATTTAAAAATTTTTTTTTGGGAAAGAAAGATGTTTTTAAATTCAAAAATAAACGCTCTGTTTTAATATAATATAGTTTAAAAATCAGAACGTAGCCATTTTGGATGTTGATATATTAAAATTTATTCCAGCAATGAACGTATTAAAAAAATTATAATAACTTGTTCTACAAATAAAACCTATTTAAAAAAATTATTACCGGGGAAAAATAATGATAAATTGGGAAAACAAACAAATTTTCACAATTTTTTTGTCAGGTTCCACATACGGTGGAATTTTTAAAAAAAAGAAAATTTAAAACAAGAATTTCATTAAATTCTAATGCAAATTGGGAAAAAGTTTTTTGATCAAATTTGTTTTTAACCGATTACGGGGAATTTTGATGCCTTAAAATATTAAAAAAAAAATTATCATGAAATTTTAATAACCTTAAAAAAATTATCTCAAGGTACTGACCAAAGTTACGATACACGAAATGAAGTAACAAATATTATGAATAAACTATGTGAATTTGAAACATGTATCCTTAGTTTATTTTATTTAAGACACGAAAACAAGTGAAAATTTGGACCATTTACAAGAACGCTGGTTAAAATTTTTTAATTGCCCTATAACTTGAAAGCAAATGAAAATCAGATAAGAATATATGAGTTTTTCGACGAGTATAGGGTTTTCATTCCCATTTGGTCCGTTCTTCCCGACCCCGGCCCTTTATACTAAATAAATGAAATTGAATTGTTTCTTAGACATCGTAAGTATTGTTGGTTTGTGTGGTTTCCCCCATCGTTTGTGAAAATCATAAAACTATTCTTTGGGGTTAAATGCAGCCAGTTGGGGAAAAGATTTCGAGAAATACGCATTTGAAAAAAATAATAAGGGAAAACCGAAAATTCAAGTGAGTAGTAAACCATATAACGTGCTTACATTTTAATCTGCGATTCCAGCTCCATAAAGTAGGCCTTCCTCTTCCTCATAAGCCTGATTTAGCCGTAACATATCCTCTTTTCTGACTTTTCTCGCTTCCTTCGTCTGCAGTCAAACGTCAAAACAGACGGAGCGTTTTGACGTTTAACGCGTTGTTCGTCCATTTGCTGTCCATTACTCCACGACCCAACTACAATCTTCAGTTCATTCATAAACATTAGTAGGGCTGAATTTCCCTCGTTAAAAAGGACAGCAGCTAAAAATGATGCTACTTCTATAACTTTCAGACCACAATGCAAATGTTTCGGGGCCAAGCGCCAAATTGTAGAATTGAAACTCTCGTTTGCATTCTGCGTGTGACCACCTAAACATCTTGTTAGTAAATCTCTCGATAAATCCTCGAATATATGAAGAATTTCCTTCTGCACGTCATAATGGATTAGGTGAGTTTCAGGCTCGGTTCTAAGAGCCTTAGCCTGCTGCCACTTGCATCAGCTGTCAGTGCCCGATGGACAGTTCTCTTTCGGGGTTTTCGTCGGTGGATATCGATGAAAGTGGCCATAATAGCTTTCTTCATATCTTCAACGCCGTTGATGTTTCTTCGAATTGCTAAGCCATAATATGCGCTTAGCTTTTTTATTAAAGCGTCGGTCAATTTACCTTTTTCGCCCAATTTTTTAGCTTTTTCCAAACTTCGGAGTCGAGTTCCCATCCTTTTTTGAACATGACCTACACGCTTTTAATAACTACTTGTTCGTCGCCATATGGATTGATATTGATAAGAGCTGTAAATGTTTTTGAATCTCCGTCACCGATATAATTGATGTATTTCACACCGTGAAGTTTTTCTGACCTCAAAAACATCATTTTCACAGATTCTACTTCCATGCTTCCCGCAGAGCTTTCATGGGTTTTTGTGCCTGAGCGGTCAGTCCTTTATTTACTTTCTTCTACCCGCTCTCCGCTCAAGCGGTAAACTGGAGCGCGCTCCGTTTCACATCCGTAGTATATGAACTTTGCTTTAAAATTTTTGGAGTATATTTTTGAATATCTAATACTAACAATTTATGCAATAAAAAAAAATCGATTTTTGACGTGATTTAGCACATTATTTGAAGTTCCTATCACTAAGCACAACTTATCATTTAACTCAACAGAATATCTGAAATGTTTCTTACAACATTAATGATCAAGTTGGTTAATTTTAATAACAAAAAATAAATATTATTATAAAACCATGCGCAGTGCGATTTATGAAGCTGCGACCTATTACACACTGCTACAGAAGACACTCAGATTCCATACATCTGCATGATATAAATATAGATTCAAGGTTGTTGGTAATTTCGCTTTATCGTTTTCGCCTACTAGCAAGCTATCAACATAAGTTACAAGCAGTTCAAGTCCTTTTAGTGTATCGTTCGTAAAACATGGCTTGTGATATATTTCTAACCTTACAACCCGGCGATGTTAAAATGCCGGCGCTTGGATTAGGCACTTGGCAAGTAAGTAAAAATTATTGATGAAATACGTTAGAATATGCTTAGGCACTGTTACTTTATTACAACACGACAATATTATGGCTGAGAATTGAATTATTTAAATGATTAGGAACTGTTATTGAAGTTTAGATTTCCGTAAGATTTGTTTTATTTTGATGCCGGTTGAGTCATCTAGTGAGACACATTGGAACTAAAGAATAAGGCACTTTTTTATTTACAATTTCTAATCAGATTTGTTATCGCAATACATGGAGAAGAAAATATAATTTTCCTGACTAATAAATGATGTTCAACAATAAATAAATAAACTAAAGTTTATCACTTTAGTTAGTTAAACAAAAATAACTAGAGTATGTTACCAAGTATACATAAGTAATTGTCAATTCACTGTTTTCATATTGATAAAGCATAAAGTTATAAACAAAGTACCATGCTTAACAAATCGTATTATACCTCTTCTAGATTTTGTATGTAGTTTTCTTGTTATGTTTGTTTAATATTGATTTTGGGAGCAATAAACAACACTATTTGTAGTAATAGTTTACTATGTCGTAACACGTACTCTACATTTTATATAGTTGTTGACTATTGGTTCAACTGGCTGCTACTGGCTATGGTGCGTATACGCAACTAGGACCAAACCTATTGTAATATTTAAACACAAAACTCATACCAAATCATCATTAGAGAGTTTGCGGTAGCGCATTTTCCGTTACGTTTTACAGCCATTTTTTAGATTACAACGTAACATAACCTGATTGTTAAAAACACGTTTGCGGAGCGTCGGAAGTAAACTTTATATTTGACACATGTCATGTTGTAAAACGAAAACAACATGCATTACCAAATGATTAAGGCTTAGCGCCCACGAGCGGTTTTCTACCGCGCGATGATTTTGCCGTGACGACAAGTGTACGCACGAACGGCGAAATAATCGCTGCCTCCTTACGTCATAATCAACATAAGCGTTACAAAACATGAACATGAAGTCAAAAAAGCTGCAATTTTAAATCTATTTGAAACCCATTTGAAAGAAAACCTTAGCAAACAACAACCGCTAGAGTAGGCAGGTGATTTTTTTTTTGTATTTTACAGGGTTCAGTATGCAGAGTGTTAGGGTGTGTTTATAGTGAAGCTGCGATGATCGTTGAGAGCAGTGCGGTAGCAAAACGGGCCAATCAATGAACAGCCCTTCATTGATTGGCGCTCATTGATTGGCCTGTTTTGCTACCGCACTGCTCTCATCGATCATCGCAACTTCACTATAAACACACCTTTAGATAAATTTTAGGGTTGTCATTGGGTCAAAATAGAAAAGCTTAGCTAACATAGTTCCGATAATTAACTATTTCAAAGAAAGAATGATTTAATATTATAATTAATAAATAGCAATTGGAGTAGTACAAGTAATTGGAGCTTTTACATGGTTTAGACCAATTTCTCATTTAATGCTTTGCGAACTGCATTTACAAGGGAACACCGGCAACCCGCACTTCTCGATTTGGATGAAACTGCGCAGACTGAAAGAGTACCTTGGTATAAGAACACCATTTTTTTTTTACCTAACGTATCTCGCCGATTTGGGGGTGCAGCCCCCTCCAAAGATCTTTATGTTTTTTTTATTTGTGTAAATATCTCGGAAATTATAACAGATATCTTTTTCTTTTTAGAATATAATTTGAAGTAAATTACATAGACCCAAGGATGACGCGAATTATTTTCCGAAAAAATTTATAACGCGGGACTGCGGACCCCGTACCCCCCTTTTTTAAATTTTTTTTGTCTTTATTTTTCACAAATAAAGTATATTACCTAGTCTAAAGGACGGCGGGAAGTATTGTCGGGAAAAATTAATAATGGGGGACCGGGTACCCCATACCCCCATTTTGTTTACATTTTTATATTTTATTTTTTCACAAATAGAGTCGGTTTTACGTAGAAGATATTAAAAGACGATAATAAAACTTTACTTGTCATTGATTGACGTACACAGATAATTGTCGTTCTAAATAGACATATATTAATGAATTAGTTCGAAAACGTTTCCAAAAAATGCCATAAAATAATCCGATTGAGATGGATTAATTATAAGTGCTTACAGTAGATAGTCACGTACACAGTTATCTGAAGCATATATAAGGTGGCCGTTTCAAATAATATGTCAGAAATATTCTTTCGTGCAGTGTAAATTTGTAGTTTAGCATTATGGCAGCGATCAATGTAGTTAATGTGTTGAACATGTTACTTGCAACGTTTCAAGTAGCCAACATCGCAATAATTCCTTTGACGTCCGAAGAACTTGAGTTGCATGATGCGTTGAAGGAGATGATTGTAAGTGCCCAACAAGAAAACATGTTCTCTTTTGAATATGTCACAGGATTGGAGTTTGAACGATTAGAAGAACCACATGAACCGCAATTTGTGGAAGATGTAGCAGAAGATGAAGAAGACAATTATGAAAATATTGCATGTGTTCCTGAAGAAGGAGGCAGTGTTGTTGACCTAGATTACAAAATTAAAGCTGTTGAATACTGAAGAAGTGATAAAAGCAAGCGACATTCTGTCGAAGGCGTGTAACAAAAATTCAAAAAGGTCAAGTCGCTACGCCAATTATATAGATGGGAAGAAAGTGTTAACAGAGGCGGCGTGCATACGGATAAACTACGGTTTATTATAGAATACGTTCATACAAAATTTGAAAATAGCATAGACGATGGAAAAATAATGCATGACATGGACCTTCGAAGCTGGGTTTAGAAGCTAAAGAAGAAATTGGACACGACGCGTTTAAAGCAGGACATTGGTGGATATGGCAAGAAAGTACATAATATTGTGTCATGCAAAATAAAAAAATTTATTACTAGGTCGACTCGTGCTGGTATGGAAGACCTACGATTGTTAAGCAATAATTTTATTAAGGAAGTCAAACCCTATATCGCTAGTATCGGCAGAAGCAACGTATACAACGCCGAAGAAAGTGGATTTAATCTAGAAATGCACTCCGGCCGCTTTACTGCCAAAAGTAAAGGGTGAGAAAACCGTTGAAGCTGTTGTGCAATCTTTGCACTCAACAACACATAGTTATACAATTTTACCGGCCATTTCTGCAGATGGACGGTCACTTTCGCCATTATTTTTGGTATTAAAAGAATCTACGAATACCTCTGGTCCTCGAGTTGCGCAATCATTGTTTAGACCAGTAAATATGTATATTTCTTCTTCAACTTCTGGAAAGCTCACTTCAAATCATTTCAAAACCTGGCTAACAGATGTTTTCTTACCAAATATCGGACCAAAGGTGTTCTCTTGATTGATTCTTGGAGTGGACATTGTGTTGCCGAACTTCAGAAATTGGTGCCAAATGATAAAACTGTTAACATTTTAAATATCCCTAAGAAAACAACAGCAATGGTACAACCTCTAGATGTGTTTGCTTTTAGATTATGGAAAAATTTTATTAGAACTTTTTCTGATAGAGTGATTCTTATGAACTACGACATAGATTTGCATCAGAGAAATAGTATTATTAAGCTGCAATCGTTGACCCACAATCAGTTTCCTTCACCGAGATTTTTCGATGTCTTCAAATACTCGTGGTATAAGAGTGGATACGTGGATGAAAGACCGAGATCCAGTACGGTTTTGTTTTGCTAAACACGCGGAGTCTACGCCCTTGTGTAGTGTTTGTGAAAAACCTGCTATTGTGCGTTGTTCGTGGTGCAACCAATATCTGTGTTTTGAACACTTTTATACTGACTACCATTACTGTAATCATTACATAGCATAATTACTATATGTATAATACTACCAGTCACAATTATAATTTCAATAATCACTTTCTTTTTTATTCTGCTCCACTGTTTTCCGAAAATGTGTTAGTTACAAACAAGTAAATTTACACTGCACGAAAGAACGCTTCTCATACATTATTTTAAACGGCCACCTGTGGTCATTTCAATCACATTATATTATAGTATTTCTTAAAGCATGTATCGAAATAATAAATAATTTCTAAATAAATATATATTTATAACGACAATCAATGACAAGTAAGGTTTTATTATCGTCTTTTAATATCTTTATTATTAACTGTCTCAATTTGACCACATACATATTCTACATAAAACCGACTCTATTTGTGAAAAAGTAAAATATAAAATGTAAAAAAAAATGGGGGTATGGGGTACCCGGTCCCCCGTTATTAATTTTTCCCGAAAATAATTCACGCCATCCTTTAGACTATGTAGTATACTTTATTTGTGAAAAACAAAGAAAAATAAAAATAAAAAAAGGAGGGGGGGGGGGGCGGACCCGCGTTATAAATCTTTTCCGAAAATAATTCGCGTCATCCTTGGGTCTATGTAATTTACTTCAAATTACATTCTAAAAAGAAAAGGATATCTGTTATAATTTCCGAGATATTTACACAAATAGAAAAAACATAAAAATCTTTGGAGGGGGCTGTACCCCCAAATCGGCGAGATACGCTAGGTAAGAACAAAATGGTGTTCTTATACCAAGGTACTCTTTCAGTCTGTGCAGTTTCATCGAAATCGAGAAGTGCGGGTTGCCGGTGTTCCCTTGTTAGTTGGGAAAATTAATAGAAAACACGTTTTTTTTCGTCCGTGCAATATACATATTTACAGAAATTATGTTTGGGCAGATGAAAAGTGGAAGCCCCAGATCTAGTGGTCATCGACTTTTTAATCTTCAATTAATTCCTCACGTCGTTTAGATAGCTTGCCTTAAATTGTATAGATTACATTAGTGTATTCCATGCAAGGAAAGGATTACTTTAAAATTATGCATTTTAAAAACCTTCAAGTATATTTAACAACTCTTACCGTAATTAAAGTTGTAAACAACTATGTTAAAATGTTGAGTAAATGTCAAAATATCACAGCCTGCTGGATAGGCTCCGCGGAAAGAGAACAGCACTCATATTATTTTTTAAATCAATATTTATTTTCTTTCAATTTTAGTCCGTGAATGAACCAGTTGAAAAAGCGTTAGAAACCGCTTTAGAGGCTGGCTACCGGCATATCGATACAGCTGCAAGGTATATGAATGAAGAGATTATTGGCAAGGTATTGAAGAGATGGTTCGACTCAGGTAAATTGAAGAGAGAAGACGTGTTTATTACGACGAAATTATCACCAATGGCCATGGATCCGAACAAAGTAGAAGATTGCCTTAAAGAATCCTTACAGAAGCTACAGCTAGACTACGTCGATCTGTATCTCATACATTTTCCCTTATCTATAATAGTTTCAGGAAGTGATTCTTACGGGGATCCAAATTTTGATTTTCTAGATGTGTGGAAGGTATGCATGGTTTTTATTTTTAAACATTTTAAACTGAAATTAATGGGTTTATAGAAAATGGAAGAACAAGTAGATGCTGGAAGAACAAAAACTATTGGTATATCGAATTTTAGCGTTAAAAAAGTCGATAGATTACTGAAGAATTGCAGAATAAAACCCGCGAATAACCAAATAGAAATGCATCTTTACCTTCAACAAAAGGAATTGGTGGATTTTTGCACCAAAAATGATGTTACCGTAGTGGCTTACGCCCCCTTAGCTTCCAGAGGATACAATAAATTCCTAGGTACGCTTGGTAAACCTCCAAGAGATCTCCCCGATATGTTTGAAGATCCAATCGTCGTTGCTATTGCGAACAAACATTCCAAAAAACCTTCACAGGTGGCGCTGAGGTTCCTATTGCAGGTTGGCGTAGCCCCCATACCAAAATCTGTAACCCCTGAGCGGGTTAAAGAGAATTTTGATGTGTTTGATTTTGTTTTGGACGACGATGATATGGCTAAATTGAGAAGTATTGATAAAGGAAACGAAGGAAGAGTTTGCGATTTTCGAGCGGCTGGAAGGTAATGTTATATTCTTTAATGCACATGTAACTCAAGTACGAGGTTTGTTTTGTTTTCAGGCTTTATGAACATCCGGATTTTGAGCTTTAGATCATTTCATTACTTATAATTTTCTTATGTTGTTTATGAATTATTTGTAGAGTAACCTAAACTTGCGGACTCGCATAGGCGTCGGTATTACGGGTTAATACAAGAATACGAAAAATTCATAAATAAACTAAACCGGTAGAAAAGCAGGCATGTAGTGTCGACCTTGAATATAAATCATGTTAAACCGCGCTGAGAGAGATTTCGTTTTAGTACCGGTTGAGCTGTTGCAGAGATTAGTCGAACGGTCCTATTCCTATTCCTCATACATTTATTAATTATGTTTACGATCTTGTAATCTTCCGTTGTCATTGGTGAGAAAAGCAGCTTTTACAACGTTTTGGCGACAATACGTTCCAAAGTACCCATTACCCTCACAAACACAATTACAGAATCATTTGTCGCGAATGAAAGAGATGCTAGAAAATGTTTTAAACGTGATTTGTGTTCCAAAAAATATGGATTACCGTGGATGAGACGACCGATATAAAGAAAAACAGTGTTATGAATGTAATAGCTCGCGTTTTATCTAGCGAGAACACAGCATCTCGATATTTGTTAGCTTGCAAACGTGTTCAACAATGTACCGCGGCAAATATTCAAAAAGTGATAATGAACGCTTTGAAAAAATTTAAAATTGCCCAAGATCAAGTTGTGATGATTGTGACAGATAGTGCAGCAACGATATTAAGTGTTGGGCGATCCTTAAAACATATATTTCCTAACTTAATACATATAACCTGCGTGCTGCATGCTTTGCATTTAGTTGGTGAAGTTGTTCGACAACATTACGGAAACGTTGATCGGATGATTGGAAGTACTAAAGCAGTGTTTCGTAAATCTCCTAAACGTTTAAAAGAATTTCGTAAATTTTGTCCAGGTATTCCAGAACCTCCTGAACCAATTTTAACGCGATGGGGTACTTGGCTAACAGCAGCTTCTTACTATTTGATCCATTTTCAACAAATTCAATCAGTTATAATGCGATTTAATCGGACTGAATCCAAAGCAATCAGAGAAAGTCAAAGAGAATTTCAAATTCCTCAACTTTTAGAAGATTTAACAACAATATGTACCAATTATACAGTATTACTAGATGCCATCAGAAAACTACAATGTACTGAATTGTCATTGCAGGAATCATTAGACATAGTAGAGAGTGTAAAAAATAAATTACACACATTAAATGATACGCCAGAATTATGCGCTAGTCAAAAGTTGGCAGATGTTTTAAGGAAAAATCCCGATTTTAATACTTTAGAGGCCGTTTATAATAAGTGTAAGAATAGTGAAGTTTTAAGTGATTTTGAAAAACAGTTTCTACATGCAAATGTAACTTCCTTAGATGTGGAGAGATCGTTTTCTATGTATAAGAATATTTTTTCTTGTCGCACAAGGTTTAAAGAAGTAACTGTGGAAACATATGCAATGATGCAAGTTTGCAGTAGTTCACATCCTGATGCCTCTAATTTGTTGAATAATTAGCAAGTAAGTTTATTTATGAATTTTTCGTATTCTTATACTAACCCGTAATACCGACGCCTATGCGAGTCCGCAAGTTTTGGTTACTCTAATTATTTGTATTCACTGATATTTAATATAGTATTTCTATATGTCGTTTTATTAATTACTAAAAACCTACTAAAAACGGACGTATGGACGGGTGCATTGCCGTGCAACAATTGAACACCTTTTGTCAATTTTCCTCGACGTTTTGAAAGAATATTGTCCCTCAATTTATGCAGTAAAGACGCATAATATGTGCTGTTGTCAGTTCTATTCCGCTCTTTAAAGTCAATGAGCAAAATACCCTCACAATCCCAGAATATTGTGACCATCACCGTTTTCGTTGATTGAACGACTTTCGGCCTCTCTGGGAAGAGGTTCATCGGGTCGTCGCGATTCCATCGATTCCTTTTTTTTTATTAGAAGATCATAATACAGAACCATTATTTCACCTACCGTGATAATGGACTCCAAAATCAATTTGGGGTCATGCATATGTTTAAGGACGAGTGCGCACGTTCGACCCGACGTTCACGTTGGAAAGTAGAATGAAGATGCGGTAGAGCACTGCACGGGCCTATTTTTTATGGTCCGGCCCGCCCGTGGCCCGTTACAGTATGGAGTAGACCCGCCCGTTGCGTTCATTACCTCGGCACAAGGCCCGCCCGTTAGAAAATTTAGGACCGTTCGGCCGGTCTAAATTATTTTAGCATGTTTAAACAATTATATCTGCACTGTCTATTTCTAAATATTTTTATATTTTATTTATTATTATTATTATTATTATTAAATGGCTTTGGCGGACGCCACTGGCCAGTTACCCCATTATATTTTCTTTAACCAAAAGAAACCAAAAAAAAAAAAACAAAATGCATAAATTAAAATTGTTAATACAAACGATAACGTAAAAAGTAAATAACATTTACTGCATACGTTATATCCATTCGATGTATTTATTAAAACATTATCGGCCCGTCAGGCCCGTACAAATTCAGGTCCGGCCTGCAATGAAAAGAGACGAGGCCCGCCCGAGACCGCCCGCGGTCCCGAGCGGGCCGGGTTTTTCCTAGCTCGTGCAGTGCTCTAAGATGCGGTACCTATCTTGCACTAATCTTCTAGACAACTGCATTTCACTTTCAAATGGCGATTTGCTAATACCACTTCTTCAATAATTGGAATGTTTTGAAGCGTAATCAGTTCAATTGGCCGACCGGGGCGGTCATCATCGTCGAAGGATTCTTGCCCCAAACGGAATCATTTTGCCCACTTTCTTACAGTGGAACATGAAGGAGATAAATCACCATAAACGCCGTCTAAACATTGTATGCCGTTCTTTTGTTAAAAATTTAATGACCGCGCGGTATTCAATTGTCTTTACCTGAGACATTTTCATGCACTAATCACGTTATCTGGCTGGTTACTCAAAACTACTACTCTTCGAGCCGTAATATATATAGTGCAGGCATCCCACATGTGCAACTATGACGCAACGGAGTTTAAACACATTCGAACCTGTATAAGCCTGTTGGGCCGAGGATATATGGCGCCTACCTCGTATATACATTCACTATCCACATATCCAAATATCGATGACGTAAGATATTACGTCGGATAAGAGCAATCGATGACGGCGATCATATACGTTTAGGTGATAGGTTTGTTCCAACACACCAGCAAACCAGTTTGTGAATCGCCAGGTACATGCGCAAAGCAAATTTGGCGTTCCAACATAACTTCTGACCGAAATGCGTACGAATAGTCCGATGTTCCAACATAAAATTTGACGATGGCCGAATCGTTCACTGAACGATTGAATCGATCAGCAGATTTTTGTGGAACTGCTAGTCAGATGCATGGGTAGAATGTAATTAGCTTAATTGATTTTCGTACGTGCAATAAATGGTAGCAGTTTATAACCTGCAAATAAGTATTAGTATTTATTTAAGAAGTCTGTTAAAGTGAGGGATTTTAAAGGATTCTTCGATTTCTTAAATAGTTCTTCCAATGATGATGACAATTTAGACGGTCAGTTAGTGGTTCCCAAAAGAAAAAATTAAAACTATATAGGTAAACTTATAATGACAAACAGCTTCAAATTTGATATGGGACCGGTCGGAATAGCGAATGTCGTTCGGTTTATGCAATCACAGAAAGAATTAAACCCTTCGATAAATAAAATTTACAGGAGATTATTAAAAGCATTAAATTGTCATTATATGTAATCCTCAGTCGCCAGGAACGATTAGGTAGCTTGTACATACACAATTTCAGTCCATTTTCTAATCAATTTTTGAAGTTCCTTCCAACAAAAAAAACCAGAATCTATAATTTCAATATCTGCATTCTATAAAATATCGCATTAAAAGAGTGGCAATATAAAAGTTGATTTCGAAAGTATACTATATATAGACTATGTTCCCCTTGTCCCCTTGACTATGTTCCCCTTGGCTAATTTTTATTGTCGCTGTAACAGATGTTTGTTGTCCTACTAATACAGAGGTCCCCAAACTTTTTTTTCTCGTAGACCACTTTCAAAATTTTACTGGTTTCGGTGGACCCCCTGCTGCTACATTTCTACCATATTCCCAAAACTCGTCAAAAAATGTGAAAATTAGATCTAACGATGGAAATTTGCGTCGTCCAATCCTAAATTCGGAGTGGTAAAAATAAAAAGAAAAATAGTATATTTTCTTGTGTTCTATTTATTAAAATAATATTATTGCAGACCTAATAGAATTAAAATTAAACACGAATAACGTAACGTAACTTCAACAATGCAAATCAATAATTAAAAAAAAATAATTTTAATGGGAGGGATGTACTTGATTAATTAACAGCAAATTATCAATATTAGGCTTAAAGTTTTGTGAGGAATAACCGCAAATCTCCCCGTTCTGTGATGTTCAATCTGCTCTTTTTTTTGTTAATAGGTTTGTAACGACACTAAAACTTTTTTCGACAAGGTATGACGAGGGAAACGCTATCAAAAGCTTTCTCGCAATTTCCCACAGCCCAGGATATTTTTCGGGTATTTCTGCCTGCAGCCAAAATGTTTGATAGGCTTTTTTAAATTTCACCTTCAGCTCCTCATTGGTGCTAAGCTCGAGTAGCTCCTCTTGTAATACCACATTCGCCACTTCCGTTTCATCAAATGGATTTATGATCCACGGTGGTATTTCCATCGTCAGAATATCTTCAAATCTATTTTTAAAGTCATCATGCACGGCATTTAAATGTTGAACGTATGTCTGAATATCCTTATCAAGACATTCTGCCTGTGACAAGTTTGGAAACTGGGAGAATTCGCGCCGACTGATATTCTGCTTCATAAATTTCAACTTTCCAAGAGAAGCCGAAATTACACCCTTTCTTTTTATTAAATTTAGGCTGTCCCCTTGTAACTGCAAGTTAATCTCATAAAATTTTTTGAACAAATCTGTCAAATACGCGATGTCTGCTTTCAATTTGATCAGGTTTCCCTTTAAATCTGGATCTTTACTTTCCAGAAACTCTAAAACTGATTCAAAAAGTGAGTAAAATCTTGTTAAACATGCACCTTTCGACAACCAGCGCACTTCAGTATGTAAAAGCAATCATTGGAAGTCTTCATCATTCTCGTCGCACAATTGTGCAAATAAACGGGTATTTAACGCATTGCTTCTTATTTTGTTAATTGATTTAATCACAAATTGAAGCGATTGGTGCAATCTATCACTCAAATTTTTCGCTACCAGGTGTTGTCGGTGGATAACACAGTGAACTGCAGTTACTCCTGGTATAATTCTTTTAAGATGGTTTATAAACCCACGATATCGCCCGAATATGGCAGGAGCTCCATCTGCTGCCACCGAAATAATGTTCGTAAATGGAATCGATTTTTCCTTAAAAAAATCACACAGGACATTAAATATTGATTCGCCTTTAGTGTCCGTCTCCAAAGTTTTCGCGAATAGCAGCTCTTCATGGATTTCTTCGTCCATAACAAATCGAACATATGCCAATAATAATGCTTCATTACCAGGTAAAGTTGACTCGTCCAGTTGAATAGAAAAATGAGTTGTTTGCAGATAATTACACAAGAAGCTTTCAATATCAGAGCTCATATCATCAATACGTCTTTGTACGGTGTTGTTACTCAAAGGAATTCTTTTGAGAACGTCAAATGGAGGTTTGTGCAGAACAGTTTTTAAAACCTCTTCAACAGCGGGTAAAATTAACTGTTCTCCGATGGTGTGCGGTTTTCCAGATTTCGCTATAAGCAATGAGATATTGTAAGATGCCCGCAAGCCATCGTCGTTACTTTGAGACGTTGAAGCGAACATACTGTGCACGGTGGGTCTCTTTTCATATTTTTCCTTCAATGTTTGAAAATATTTTAAATCTTTACCTATTTTATCAGGATGACACCTTCTTAGATGATCTTCGAGCTTCGATGGTTTCATAGAGTCATTGCTCAAAACTTTGTTGCATAAAAGGCATATGGGCAATCGTTTGTCTGCCTTTGATGGAAGAAAACCAAATTTCAAATAATCAACACTGTACTGTCGACATTTCTTCTTAGATTCAGCCATGTTTCGTATCAGTTACCTACCTGTAAGTAAACTGTAAAGAAAAAAATGTTAAAATGATATGGCTATTTTAGCAGAATAGAATAGGATTAATTAATTATTGCAATGAAAAAGCAATATACCGCTAAGACCCATATAGAGGTTTTCACAAAACGGCTGAACCTATTGTAATGTAATATAAAACATTTTTTGATTAATTATATTTTAATACGTTTCTGTAAATTCGAAAGAAAATATTTTTAAAGTTAAAGAATATTTTGACATCAAAACTTCGCGATTTTCATGATTTATTTATTACTTTGATGTACGTTACGAGTGGTACATAAAGACACGTACAATTTATGAAAATATTTTTAGTCATGTAGCATTAGCAACTACGAGGGCACCGAAATATGTACAAATATGCAGGTCAATCATATATCTCTCCTTTAGTGAATCACCACAGTCGGGTAAATAAATAATTTTATAATAAAAAGTTCAATCTTTCTCGGCTTTCTGTTCTTTTCTAGAAGTATCGAATAATGGCCCTGTTCAGTATTTAATTTTTATTACGTACCTACTACACGCAAACATAACAGTAACAGTCGCTGACCTGAAAATACACTACTCAAAAAAATTAAGGGAGGTTTTAAAAAAAGGAAATTACAGCTAAATAAACAGGCTATCTGATCCATATGCCGGCCTAACTGAAAAAAATTTTTTCAAGCCCGTGGACAAAAAAAAACAAAATTGCAAAATTATTTTTTCGCGCTATCAGTTAGGATTGCATGATAACCGTAGCTCCTAAAATATTTTAGCCAAAAAATCTGAAAATTAGAATCTTAAAGCTTCAAAATGCTTTTTTAAAGTCTTAATACGACCATTTTTCACCGAAATACAGCCTGTCAAAAATTATCGAAAAATTTGGAATTTTTTTTTGTTCCCTATTTTTTGAGTAGTATGTTATCTGTCTACATTGATAGGTAAAGCTAAGCCAACATTTTTGTTCTTTACTATCGAAACCAGATAATTTTTCGTGGACCCCCACTTACAACTTGTGAACCCGCATTTTTTTTTCACGTCAATGTAGACCCCCGTCAAGTCTCGCGTGGACCCCTGGGGGCCACCTGGACCACTTTGGGAATCACTGTACTAACATATAAGTAGTAAGCTATCACTTTTCTATACATTCAAAAATGTATCATTTTAAAACCGTCCAAATAAGTAAACAGGTGAAAAACATCATCAAGTCACATCTTATAACAAAACAAAAAAAGCAACAATGATGAAATTGATGAATCATTCGATTAAAAAGATAAGAAACTTTCCTTTTAAGTTCTGTGTATACTACCTTGTATATCAAAAACATAAATAATACTTGCAGAAAATATTATAAAGCTATATAAAAAGCAAAAAATTGTCATATTTTTCACATTTTAAAGTAATTGTGTGTGTATTCAGCACTAAATCCATTAATTTAACTGTTCTGTACTGCATTTTTAAAAGTTATATTTTAATTACAAACTTTGGATGTTTACGTTGTATAGTAAATAAGATTAAGAGAAATTATCAAATGCTTTCTGAAAATCGTGCACAAACTTTTTTATAATCTCTTCGTAAATATTCTATGTACATATATGATTCATCTAAAGTTCATATCAATGTAGTTGCATTAATTTTCAGTCACGAGTAAACTACAAGTAATACATGTTGTTAAGCGTTATCACTTCTATAAAGTAATTTTCTTAAAAGATTATCAACAAAGTACGATTAATACCACATATGTTATTTTGTTCTATTATACTAATTAGAAATATTTATACGTAGTTAATTCAAAAGAATTCATTTTTGCTCATACTATAATTAACATTAATTCTCATTGCCATAAAATCTTTTGGAATGCTTTCAGCCAGATGCTAATATCTCTAATATTTTAATTAATAATACGTATTTTGACATATTTATCCTCTCACATTAAACATACTAGTCTAGAGAAACGTAAAGCACAGTATCTACTTATAATTATTTATGCATTCAATAATAATTACAGTACGGGAATTAATGGAAAATACGAGGTAGGCGCCATAAATTCTCGACCTGAGTAAGGAAATAATTAAATTTTAGTTTTAATTTCAAGACCAAATAATGTAATTAAGTTTCCAACATCAAAATCGCGTTTTCCTCAAATAAAAATGTAAGTAATTTAATACCTAATAAACGATCAAACACAATACAATAATTAACATCAATATACTTGTGATGTATGTGTCTTGATAGTTATGCTATCTGAGTTGTATGTATTATAATTCACACAGTAGGTTCAACACACATACATCCTCTTGAATCAGTTGAAGTTGTTGAATGCACGCATGTGTACGTAATACGAAACCTAATGTTTTAGTAATAGTGATTACTCGAATAAAGTTATATAGTTTACTGGTACAGTGTTTAATTTACAACTATTCATCAACAAGACCAGTGGGAACAACACGTATGACAATACTGAGATGTTTTAAACTATTAAAAGTATTAAATTGGGTGACAATCTTTTCCGTTTATTATTTTTAGTATTTCACTTACAAAGATAATTTTTTCTTTAAATTACTCACAGTTACTCGTGTATGTGTAGTGTATGTATGGTTTTGTTCCTCTTCTGAATCCTGATCTGCTCCTTTCAAATAATAAGTTGATATCCTCTTGAATAGACCTCTCCAATCCCCTTCTATGACTATGTAAATTGTCAAGTCATATTCCTTTGATGATTTCTTGTCTATGGGTCTATGTACTGTGTAATTAATTATTTAAATGAATGTTTTAGTATATACTGTTATGTTATGTTCAACGTTGTATCTACGACAACAACTTCTCTCAGTTGTCACTTCGGTACTGACCAAATGTCAGGCTGGCCACTCGTTGGCAACCAAATATCCCTCTTGCGGGGATAATTGGAAATTTCTTCGTTACCATCCCCCTCAGCCAACCGTCCTTGGGGCGAGGACGGTAGAATTTAATTATAAGTCCAGATAATCACGAGTGTGGACAAATCTACTCGTTTATTAATTTTTCTATTCACTTATTTCTTCCAAATTAATGTAAAAATCGTCTGGAATAAGCAACAACATAAATTGCAAAGCACAACAGATAATATTTCATAAATTAAACCTTTATCTGAAAGGTTTCTGTAAATTAGCAGTGGATTTTCTCTTTTAAAGCTTGTTGGTGACAGTTCGGACCACAGAATCATCAACAAACAACCTCCCGGTTAAGTCACTGCATTCGTTCTCGTATGCTAATATCGTTTGATTGAAAATCATCGAAAAGTTAGTTTCTATTTGGGTAAATTATCAAAATTGGCTGTGAAAGAAAACAATCGCCGGTCTTTCGCGATTTAAAATAAAAGAAAGAGGAACGACGCCTAAATTTTCATCAATCTTTATTCGGTCTTGGTTGAATCAAAGATTGTCTTGAATCCAATCCAAAGATAAGTGTTCGTTGTGTATTCAAAGTCATTATTAGAGAAGTAAATAGGGTTGAATATCCAGAGCAGGCAGTTCCTGTGGTGGGTATATAAACAGAGGGTTTATATACATTGGCGTCGTTCGAAAGTTTAAAGCTTAGTTAATTTTCAAATCTTAAGAATTCGTTAATTTGATTTTACTGAGTTGGAAATTCATTCTAAAATTGCCGTAAGGGTATCTAGGGATACCCCCGAACCTACAAAAATCATTTATTAGAGTTAAATTTGAACATTTAACAAAATTTGAGTAAAACCCCCGAGAAAGATATTTCAATACATTATCTTATGTGTTAATAGCATATTTATTGAATAAACGAAATAAACGAAAAATGAAAAAAAATTAAAATACAATAAACGTTTGTTCCTGGTTACGTTGGTTTTACTTGACTACTTATTTTAATTACATATACATATATATTTTTGAAATTTCATTTTCATTAAAATTTTGTGAAGGACCGTTTAAATATTATAAACAAAAAAGTAAATTTTAAAATGTATTAGTAATCCTAAACTTTGATTATGTAAAACTTGCACCATCGCTATCAGTATTAATAAAGATTATTCGCTTATAATTATCTATATTTCATTTCATGTAAATCCCTTGCTTTACCTGTATTAAGGATATAATGATTGTACAATAGTTAATAACAGTAAATTGAAGATCCAAAAAATTGCATTTTAGGTAACACTGGCGCTCGACTAGTATCCAGCGCACTCAAGCTACAGTCAGGGGCTAGACGCGAGCGTTTTTGTCTACCAGCAAGCTATCAACATAAGTTACAAGCAGTTCTAGTCGTTCTAGTGTATTGTTCGTAAAACCAAGTAAAACATGGTTTGTGATATATTTTTCACTTTACAACCCGGCGATGTTAAAATGCCGGCGCTTGGATTAGGTACTTGGCAAGTAAGTGGACATTATTGATGTAATACTCTACAATATGATTAGGTGCTCTTATTTTATTATAACTAGAGCGAGGCAATCGTTTCTACAATACATAGGCGTTTCACTGGTGTAGCGGACTGTGTGCAAAAATCGATTCTCGCTTGGTCAGCGTCCGCTTGCTTATTTTTCGTTCTGTTTAGGAAACGAGAGCGTGCATTGTGTTTTGTGTTACGTGTTATTCGTTATATATATACAATTATTAATTTAAAATGTGTAACGTGAACGAGGCTAAAAAACTACCCTTTGCTGGCACAGTAAATAAGTTTATCTGTGACTTTCCCGATTTGTTCTACGACGGTGCTAAAAGAGTTTGTAAAGTGTGCGAGAAACATTTGATATGCTGGGGCAAGGCGGACTGTAACAAACATGTAAATATCGAAGAACATAAAAATGGAAAAAAGGGCGTGTCAACGAGAACTGCCTTTATTTTCGATTTACTTGTCATGATGATAACCAGTAACTTGTCACTTCGCTTACTCGAAAAAGAACCGTTTCAGAACTTTTGGTATAAGTACAACTCCGAGTTGAAGTTGCCAACTACGAAAACGGCATGTAAGCATGTTTTATTTAATTTAAGGCTTTACCTAACACATTTGTAAAAGAAAACCTCTCGCATCCTTCCAGGTTTTGGCAATACAAATGATGGGAATACATCACAAATATTTTTTTCCGATCCTCAGACAGCCTCCAACATAACTTAAATTTGATAATTAGATTTAATATAATATTTGAGGCTATTTCCAGTGGATTCAGAATTGATGTGGAAAAATTTGCTGTGTATACTCGAGAAACTGCTGAACTTTATGTAAGTACAGCTATATGGGTGGCATCCAATGTCACCTACGCTACGCAAGTTGTTTGTCCATGGTGCTACTGTTATTGCACATGCAATATTACCTATTGGTCAGTTGTCTGAAGAAGCTGCCGAGGCCCGCAACAAGCATCTCAGAATGTATAGGCAGAACTTTTCAAGAAAGTTTTCACGAGAGGTGTGCAACAGAGACATCTTAAATAGACTTCTCTTAAGCTCAGGCCCATTTTTAAGCAGTATGAAAAAACAGCCACCCAAAAAGAGTAAGCCATTCTCAAGTGAAACTTTAAAACTTTTACTGCCAGAAACACCCCTAAATGAAGAGGAAAATGAAGAACAACAAGAATCCGAAGATAACGAACTATCCGAATCCGATGAATCATATTTCAGTGAGAATTGAAGCATATTTTTATATATTTAATAGAAAATATACTAATATTTACATAAAATCGTTTTTTAATGCATTCACCATACAAAAAATCCATAAAATAATTTTGGCCAATTTTTGAAGCGAAATACTCCTATGCGCGTCGTAGAACAAAGTCACAGATAAACTTATTTACTGTGCCAGCAAAGGGTCGTTTCTTAGCCTTGTTCACATTACACATTTTAAATGAATAATTACATATTTATAACGAATAACACGTAGCACAACACAACGGACGCTGTCGTTCTCTAAACTGAACGAAAAATAAACAAGCGGACGCTGACAAAGCAAGCATCAACTGTTGCACACAACCCGCTATTTCGGTGAAACGCCTATGTACCGCAGAGACCATTATATCGCTTTAATTATAACACGATAATGTTATGGTTTAAGTACCCTGTCTTGTGGTAATCTCACTACGTGACCTAACAACCGTATTCTTCGAGCTTTAATAATGCTGATGGTATCTGGTTCATAGAATAATTCTTTTAGCTCTTGGTTTGTCCGTATTCTCCAAGTACCATTTATATTTCTTAACGCCTTTCTTTCTCATGCCGCAACCATGCTTTCTTCTTTCGTGTTCAACACCTACAGTTCGCAGGCAAAGAGGATGACTGGCCTTACAACTGTTTTATATAATTTAATCTTCATGTTCCTTGATAGAGACTTATTTCTAAAAATGCTATGTAGTACCCATATATGTACTTCTATTGGCTGCCATTTTTCTTGTCTGAATTTCCTCCTTTCCTCCTCATTATAGTTTTTTGGTCCGTCAACTTGCAAACTGCAGCGTAGTAGGTGTGTGTATACGATATGTAGAATTAGATTAAATTCTCAGAACCCATGAAACTTCACCCGTTGCAATTTACATAGGAGGTTACCTGCGGGCTCTTATCTTAGGAAATTAGTCCACTGTAATTTACGCTTGCTCTTCCAAATAACGACCCGTTTTACTCGGTCAAACGCTTTTGCTAGATAAAGTTTTTGTTATTATTTCTTTTATCGTAAATATGTGGTCCTATACACTTCTGCCTGCCCGAAATCCACTTTGTGTATCATCTAGCTTTTGTCTTGTATATATCCTTAATTTCTTCTCCAGAATTCGTTCGTACACTTTTAAGGCTGTACTTAATAACCCCTGTAGTTGTTACAATCTCTAGTGTCTCCTTTTTTTATGTATTGGTATTAGTATTGCTATTTGCCATTTTTGTGGGATTGTTCCTGCTCCATGCCAGTTGACAGATTTGTCTGAATAGTTCATTTCCTTCTGGTCCTATATTTTTTAACATCTCGGTGGTTATCTTATCGTGTCCCGGAGCTTTTCCATTTTTTAATTGCCTCCATAATTTCCTCCATTGTTATGTCTTCAATGTATTCTTCATTGTCTCTCTCATTATTATTTACGTATATCAATATCATCCATTTGTTGTTGTTCCATTTTATCTGTTGTTAATAATTCTTTAAAGTGTTCTTTCCATCTGGTCATTACCTCTTCATCATTCGTCAATATCTCTCTATCCTTGCTCCTTATATACATGTTCTGATTCTGTTTTCCTTTCCTTAGTGTTGTTAGCACTTTATAAAATAATTTTTGATTTCCTCTTCTCCATACTTTTTCCTAATTTTTCCCAGTTCTTTTGCTTAGCATCTTTCACTAACTCTTTGACCTTATGTCTTTTACTCTTTATATAGTTGGCATTTTTCTGCTGTCTTATAACTTAGACATCATTTAAATTTGTTTTTCTTAATCTTTATTTCTCTTTTTATTTCTGGTGTCCCCCATGCACTTTGTTTCTATCATTATGTCTCTAAATATTTTCCACATTTTTTCTAGTCCTGTGTTTCCCATATTTTGTCTTTCTATTTTTTCTTTTATACATTTTCCAAATTTTAAAGCCCTTTCTTTCTCTTTTAAAATTATATATTTTAAAAACTTTCAAGTATATTTGACAACTTTCACTTTAATTAAAGTTATAAATAACTATGTTAAAGTGTTGAGCAAAATTTGTTTCAAAATCTCACAGCCCGCTAGTTAGGCTCAGCGGAAAGAGAACAGCCCACGTATTATTTTTTTAAATCAGTATTTATTTTCTTTAAATTTTAGTCTGCGAACGAATCACTTGAAAAAGCGTTAGACACCGCTTTAGAGGCCGGCTACCGACTTATTGATACAGCTGCAAAGTATAAGAACGAAGAAATCATTGGCAAGGTTTTGAAGAGATGGTTCGATTCAGGTAAATTGAAGAGAGAAGACGTATTTATTACAACGAAACTATCACCGGTGGCCATGGATCCGAACAAAGTAGAAGATTGCCTTAAAGAATCCTTACAGAAGCTACAGCTAGACTACGTCGATCTGTATCTCTTACATTTTCCCTTATCTATAATAGTTTCAGGAAGTGATAATTGGGGGGATCCAAATTTTGATTTTCTAGATGTATGGAAGGTATGCTATTTTTTATTTTTAGAAATTTTAAATTGAAATTAATGGATTTATAGAAACTGGAAGAACAAGTAGATGCTGGAAGAACAAAAATTATTGGTATATCAAATTTTGCAGTTAAAAAAGTCGATAGATTACTGAAGAACTGTCGAATAAAACCAGCGAGTAACCAAGTAGAAATGCATCTTTACCTTCAACAAAAAGAATTAGTTGATTTTTGCACGGAAAACGGTGTTACCGTAGTGGCTTACTCCCCCTTAGCTTCCAGGGGATACAACAATTTCTTAGATTCGGTTGGTAAACCTCGAAGAGATCTTCCCGATATTTTTGAAGATCCAGTCGTCGTTGCTATTGCAGACAAACATTTCAAAACACCTGCACAAGTGGCGCTGAGGTTCCTATTGCAGGTTGGAGTAGCCCCTATACCAAAATCTGTCACTTTTGAGCGGATTAAAGAGAATTTTGATGTGTTTGATTTTGTTTTGGACGACGATGATATGGCCGAATTGAGAAGTGTTGATAAAGGAAACGAAGGAAGAATTTGCGATTTTCGAGCGACTGGAAGGTAATGTTATATTCTCTTTTGCACATGTAACTCGAGTATGACGTTTGTTTTGTTTTCAGGCTTTATGAACATCCGGATTTTGAGCTTTAGATCATTTCATAAGCTATTATTTTTTTGTTTTTTATGAATTGCTTGTATTTAATAATACTTAATATAGTATTTCTATATGTCGTCTTAATAATTACCAAAAAGCGGTTTTCCTCCGACAATCTTGGACATTTCATATAAACACACAAGCTTTTTGTCTTAGTGGTATAATAATAATAAAAATAATATAATTTAAACAGTAAAGATTACATAACATACGAGTATACATAAAATCCAAAATATCACGATGCTAGGTCTGCATTAATTTTGTTTAAAGGGGCCAAAATCATTTCAGTGATGCTCTTCCTTCTGATCCATCGGCTATAGAAGAATACCAGCATAAGCGCAGAAGATACATTATTATTAGAGTTTGTTAAAAGGTGGTACCGGCAGTGACGCACCGCATAAAAGTAGGTACGTAATATACAATATTAGTGAAAAATAATATTGTTACCTTTTCCTGTCGTATTGATGTCCACTGTGGCAATTGGCAACAGCCCTGATAAGCTGCGTAGAATTGCAACATCAGCAACGCTTCCATTGTCATTCATTCAGCCGTCGACGGTGTTGTGAATACATTGTCGTATCCTTCGAAAATGATTGTTCGACATCCAGTGAAGTAAGATTTGCAAATGCCAGATACTCCTTTTCCTCATCTGGGCACTCTTGATTTTCAGTTATAGACCGAACCTTTTGTAAATCGGGATTTTTCGTTAAAATTGCACCAAATTTTTGAGTAACATCGACTCCTATAGTGTTTGTCAAGTTTTCTAGAGCGGCTTGTAAATTGTTTATGCAATTTAATGCGTCTCGTGCAGATAAGTGCACGAGCTCAATAGCTTGTGCAACTTCAGAATATTTCGTGGAAATTTCATCTATTTGTTGTTGAACGTCCGAATTGGAAAAAAGTTGCTGACTATCTCGAACTATTGCAGAATCATTTGAATCAAGTTTCAAGATGACATTTTTCACTTGTGAAAAATATTTCTGATAGTAAGGTACTGCCTGGAGCCATGTTCCCCATCGTGTTATTACGGGCTGAGGTGGTGGTGGTAATTTCGGACAAAATTGTTTGAATACACGGAGGTGTTTGGGAGATTTGATGAACACTTTTTTGGTAGATGCTATTAACTTATCCACCATCGGATACTTCTTTCGAATGGTTTCTGCTACGAGGCGACATGCGTGTATGAGGCATGTTATGTGAAGAAGAGTCGGAAAGCATATTTTCAACATCCTACCAACTCTCAGCATTGTTGCGGCTCCGTCAGTAATGAACATTGTGACTTGGATTCCTGTGATACAAAATTCTCTCAACGAATCTTTTATCTTGGCAACGGTTTCTGCATTAGTTTTCTGAATCCTTTTACTTGATAACAACAATGAAGCTGGTGGACCGTCACGTTTTAAAGGACGCGCTACAACATGAATGACGCTGTGTTTCTGAGCATCAGTTATTTCATCCACACACATAGGCGGATTTTCTTATTTCTCAACTCGTCTTTTATACATTCCTTTACTGTACCTTGCACACGTGGCAAATTGTATCGTAATTGCATAGATGTTGGCAGCTTCCACGAGGAAACGTACTTAGCCCAAAAAGACGAAAGTGTTCATTAGATACTAGATGTTGCACTGGGATGTGACACATACTTAACATAAAAATAAAATCATATAAAAATTGCCAGTATGGAATACTGTTTCTTAAATTCAATATATGACGTTTACTTTTACGTTTTCTACATTCAAACCTATCGCGACTTAGCAATCCGCTATTGCATATTGTGCAATAAATATGCGGACTTCTATATTCTAATCCAGGGAAATGCCTGAGATATTTATTCGCATTCGAAGGGAACGTTACACCCTTTGGGCGCCCCATCACCGCGTACTTATTTGGCGTGCAGCGTGCAACGTACTGTCGCTTTAAACTCTCTCGCGGTACTGTTGAGATCGACTACGAGTTGTAAATTACCTCTACCCACGCCGCTACCGCTACGCTACTGCCATCCGGTACCACCTTTTTAATAAACTCTAATTATTATATTACATGAGGTATCAGTATAAATAGACAAAAACGAAATCATATTGTGCTTGCAAAAATGTATATTGATAGGATATAACACAAGTCAATATAAAAACCTTAAAAATGCATTAGTTTTATACTAGAAAAAAAAGCAGTAGCCGATCCTGAGTAGCATTGAGAGGTCACACACCCACAATACGCATCCAGCAAAGAAAAAAATAAAATAACGTCTAGTGAATAATAAAATGATTGCTGTCCAAGAAGTAAATATTTCTTGTATTTATTCTTAAACCACATTAAACATTTTTGTCACGACTGCATTCATTGCAAATTTTGAAAAAAAAAGTGTCAGGCAAGTAATTTAAGTGGTGGTAGAAACGATTAAATTAAATTAACGACTTTTAAGTAAAAAGTAGTTAAATTTGAAATTAATTCTTTCATTTGGTAACGAGAAAAAAATCATTAATGTAATTTATAAAATTTTTTTTATTACAAAATATGGTCATATTATGTTAAATTACTTTTATTCTTAACAATACATTTATAAAAAGAACATCTTGTTATAAAAAAAAAACTCCCTTGGGCTCGTCCGGGATTTGAACCCGGGACCTCTCGCACCCGAAGCGAGAATCATACCCCTAGACCAACGAGCCAACGACTTATAATTTCGATTATCCGGAATTGAATCCGTGGTCTAATTACCAGCAAATCAGTGCACTTTCACTCGGAATCTGTCTAACGAGAAACTAAATCTAGGACGTTCTATCCATCGCATCGTTACGGTTTCTTGATTGTTGCGGTTTTTTTTCAATAGATTGTCGAACGGATAATTAATTGCCGCAATAGACATCTTGATTAGAGGACGTAAACAGTGAGCAAGTACTGTAGTGCGACAGGCACCTTGCGACATACGAGAAGAAAGGTTGATCCGGGTGTGTTGTGAAACGAAAAATCCCGGAGAAAGTTTCATTGAGCAAATGAAAATCCCATCTGGTGGTCGATAACCCGGATGTAATGAGTAATTGTAAGTTACGGATTTACACACTGCATACGAATATGTTCTATAAACAAAATGTATATTATAAAATTGTAGAAGGTTGTGAAGGATTTTTTAAAGATTTAATGAAAATGCGTTGTAACATTAGAAAATAGTTTGATTTATAAATGTCGTTTAAAATTAGTTATTTAGTTATATAAGAAAATGTGTATACCAAGAGAAAATTTACGTTTTTGGTTGATTTCAAATATGCTTTCTTTGCGTTCTTCGATAGTGGCGAAAACATGGCATTTAATTGTTGGAAATATTTCTGTTTTATAAGACATATCTATTTCTAAAAGTAATCAAAATATTGTCTTGATATTTTGATAGAAAATATTATGAATAAAGGAAAGATAGATACAGTTCTATTTTCGAACAATTTCCAATGGAATATCCTGTGCGATAGATTCTTCCATTTTCAATACAAGTTCACTGCCACCGTATATCATGGATTTAAATTTTAAGAAAATTTAATTTTTCTTGAAAATTTCGACAGGCGCAAGCTTTGTATTAGTGATACATTTTAGTTCTTGAGATTACTATCAAAGACACTGATCTATTTATAACCTTAATCTAATATACGTGATCAAATATACGTAAGCATTTATAGTAAACGAATTTTGCATAGATTAGATTAGATTAGTATTCGAGGTAGTTCCTGACCTATCCCACTGCGATTTTCTTAGATCTATTGTGGTTCCTCTATCCTCAGATCAAATATGCTAGCGTTCATTTCTGAGTGCCGTGTTCCTCTCATTGTCAGTGCTGTACAATCGCACAGTACATGGATGGCAGTCCCTTCTTCCGCCTGGCAGAATCTACATGCTATTTCCTCTGTCAGGTCTAGGTTGCTTATGTGTTTCTTGAGCATAAAATGCTCTGTTAGCAGGCCTACTATTGTTCTTACGGACTTTTTGTTCCTGCTTAGTAGATCTGCTGTACATTTAGGTTTGTGTCCAATCAGAAATTGCTTGGCCTGTCTCTTACTTGGAATGTTCTTTCACCAGTCTTGAGATTTCTTATCTTTCCATTGTTTAATAGTTTCTTTAACTACCGTATATGCTGTGCCTACAGAGTGTTTTGGGTTTTTGTCAGCAGTTGACGAGCCTACTCGGGCTGATCCGTCTGCTTTGATATTCCTTCGATGACCTTCGTGTCCTGGTACCCAGACCAGGATCACCTTAGTTCAGCTAACCAGCCTATTGAGCGCATTCATGCAGTCCTACACCAGTTTCGACCTTGCCTGTGTGGAGTTCAATGCTTTTATCACTGCTTCACTGTCTGCATAGCTAGAAATAGATCGATAGTTGACTTCTTCCTTATCTAATATCTTTAATACAACCCAGCACTGCTGTTATTTCGGCTTTGGTGTGGCGGTTTGAATTAGGCTCAGTAACTTAGTTAGCTGTATTTGGGACTAATAGAGTTACTGGTCCCGCTTGTTATCGGCCTTGAGTTCCTTTAACAGTTTCTGGTGACCTACATCATGCGATTTATCTAACTATAGGAGGTTGGTCATAATTTTTGCATAGAACGAAAAAGACTTTTTTGTTTGAAAACATTAGTTTTTCTTATAATTGAATAAATAAACAACTGAACAAATTTTACAACTCAAAATAATAAAGTATGAACCACTATTTTTTTTGTTAAAAAATTGCAAATTGAAATTCCCAATGTTAAAGTAGATCAAGTTTATTTAAGATGTGGAAGCAAGGTAATCTTTTAAAACCATATCTTGTTCTGAAGCTCCAATTATGGTGCAGGAATCATTTTTCGATGAATTATCGAGTTTCCACAGTAATGGAGCAACTGAATCAGAAATTTCAACCACTTTCGAAGATATTCTACTTTAAACTTGAATTTTATCCTCAATAGAATCTTCTGTTACCGGAATGTGACCGATTTCTTACTGCTACTATGAACGTCAAATTAATTTCTCATAAATGTAAAAATTTTTTCTCCTTTTGTTTCCAATTTGAAAAACATTTCGAAGCAGCTTTCGAAAAAATATTGTTTTCCTTACGTTTAAGCTTGTTCATGCTTGCATTTCTATTTTTGGTTTCCACATGTTTGACAACATTGTTTTCTCTTACTTTTCAACATGTTTTAATGAGTATTAGCTTGATGATGATCATGTTTGGTCGAAATCGATAGCTTGTAATAAAATAGGTCATGGTATTACCATACAATTTGTATTTTCCTAATCTACTTGAAGTAGTCGTTTTGGCAAAGAGAAATCTACTGTTAGACATCTAGGTTATTCTTCTGGTGTGATCAGTTCAGATGTTGTTAAAAAATAAACAAGTGTATGGTAGTAGAGAATGGTATATAGAAGAAACCACCGATTTTTAGAATTTTACATAGAAGTGTTAGAGTGACTTGAGGTAGAGACACTTGAGTAATTTTTGGTACTTCATGGAGACGATCCAGACTTAATTATCAACCTGTTTGTTGCTGAGGATGAAGCTTGGACTCATCACTGTGGTCCTGAATCGAAACAAAATCGATGTAATGCCATGTGTAGGTTTCTTAAGATTCTTAAGATTACTTCTTCTCTAGGAAAAGTAATAGCTACCATTTCTTGGGACTGCTAGGGAATAAATTCAAATTAAAAGCATATAGTTTGCATTTAAAACTAAGTAAAAACCTTTGTACTTTCGAATATTCTCAATGGATTAATTATCTTAACAGGATTGAAGACATCATCGCTAAGAAAGTTTCAGATAAACAAAAAGTTCTCAACAAAAAAAACTCGAAACCAAAACTTGCCGAGATAATTACCTCATCTGAATTAGTTAGGAATGAATCATCCGAGTCTTTTAGTAAGGAAGAAATTGACTTATTAAACAATGGTTTGTAATACAACCTGAAATTTAATGAGCCCTTGGTTGAAGGTTACAGTTGGCATAGAAAACTCGATCAGTAATTTTGATGATAGCACTAAAAATGTTATTCATACTGCTTGTAAAACACAAATTTTGGAAAATATGCAACAAAATGCATCCGACGTTGCACGAAAAGATCATTGCTAGAAGACTAGAAAACAAAAATTGCTTTTATTTAAAATCTGACAAAGGCAATATTGTCATTTTAAATAAAGAGGATTATTTCAATCGAGTCAACACCACTTCGTTACAAAGTTCTTATTTAAAATTATCCAAAAATCCTTTGTCTAAAATGATCACAGAAACCAAAAGGACCATGTTAGAATGTAAGCCTGTCATTAGCTATAGTTTAAGATCTAGACTAATGGTATCAAACCCAGTACTACCGAGAATGTATTGTTTACTTAAGGTACATAAACCCGGAAAGGGTATGAAACCCATTGTTTCAAACATTAGCAGTCCAGCTTACTTACTTTCCAGGTGGTTATCTGACAAATTGAACCAGTTATAGTTTATTTCAAATTATAAGAATGTAGCTGTAGACTTACAAGGCCTTTAAACTATACCTGTACAGATTCCCGATTTGGCTATTAACAATTCTTACGCCTTCATTGAAAAAATTAAGGACATTGAGCTTACAGACAAAGAAATTTTAGTCTCGTTTGCTGTAAGTTCAGTTTCCTAGTGTTCAGGTCGATTTAACTTTGGAATATTTAGAAAAAAGTTTGTTAGATAACGTTTCTCTGCGTGTAGGGACGCGTTATGGAGACATAAGAAATCTTAAAGATTCTAATATTTACCTTGGGTTTATGGAATTAGAAAGAAAATACAATTATTTCAAAAGTTTTCCGACGGTAGTGTAAGCTTTAATTACGGTTACAGCTTGCAACAACGTTTCTATATAATACACAATTTAACTAATTATAAATTAGGTTTAATATAAAAATCGCTGTAACGAAAGTAGACAGTCCGCTATTGAAGTGAATATCTAGAATCCATCATATAACATTCTATATGCGACCTCAGTCTAATATCTGCATGCTACAGTGTAAGAAGTACACACGCAGTGGCAAAACGGAGTTCCTCGAGATCCCCACTTCGACCTTCGTCCGCAAGAAATCCAACCAGAATACCTGTCACGACTATACTCAGGTTAGACACGTCATGATGGTTGGACTCCGTTAGTACAACGAAGAAGTCAAGAAGCGCGTATTGTATAGTGGAATAACGAGAGATATAAGTGAACCAGAGTCGCGGTATAATTCAAGAAGAAGCGTGCGCTTTTCTTGCATGGAACGATACAATATTTCGCGAATCATTAATCTTTGGATAAAGCGAGGGATGTTCTAACGAAATTGGTGGTGAAATCGTGTTTGTTGTGCCGATTTTACGTTGAATGATTTATCGAAGACATTGGACTGGTTGGGTTTTACGCTAAGTCATATATCTGCCCGGCGGGATAACTGGGTCAACCAGACGAAGAAGACCTAGTATTGAAATTTAAAACATGTTAACCGTATATTCAAAAAAAAGAGTGGTAACAGTATAATTTTTGAGGAATCCTTCTTTGAGAAAAGAAAATAAACTATTTTGTATTTAAAACTAGTATTAGTGTTGGTTTAACATATCTTAGTGGTGTTAACCCCAAAGACAATTACATCTGTGTATATTATACCAATCTATGAGTTTTAAGGATCAATTTTGCTCGGATGTCTAGATTCTATTGAATTGACAATTGACAATAACTGCTATTACTGTAGTTTATGTTTAAGTTACCTTGAAAAGTTGAACTTTAATGTACCGCGAGTGATGTTAAGTGACGGAGTGGATTTTTACCAGAAGAAGCGGAATAAAAGTGATTGACCTTTACCAATATGGCGGCTCCTAGGATGTGTCGTCGCTTCTATCAGGTCGCAGCGCTATTGACGATAGTCGTTCTAGCACCACTACCGACAACAGGTATACACACGCACATATGTATACATGCAAGCATTCTTAAAGTCTTCTTATATAAGAAGTTCGATTCTGTTGTATTTTAAATGTATTGTGGAACGTGGAGCAATTTAGAGATAAAGGTTTCAAACAAAAATTATTTAGCGATAAGTGCTGTACAATTCAAAATTATATTCAAGTATACAGGGTGTTCAGTTTCCGCTGCTTACGACACCAGGTTAGTTTTTTAAATGAAACATCCCATATACAGCGTGTCCAACTAGTGCGTGGACGGAAGAGAATTAATTCCTTTCCTAATGGCCAATTGCACCACCTTCAGTTAAAAGTTAACTGCCAGTTAAATAAATATTTCTGTTGCACCATGAATTTAAGCTTGGTTTGAGAGCGTGAAAGACGAGAAATGATAAACGGTGGTTCAACTACCGATTAGTATTGAAATAGTGACAAGTAGCTTGACATAAGTCGTACATTGCTAGTTTCAATCCGTTTATCTTAATTGTTTTTTTTTTGGAACGTCTGTAACGGTTGTTTACTATAAATACATAAATTGGTTAGGATTATTTGGTATTATGATGGACTTTGAGGAAGGAGATATCATCGATGATGAAGTGTTTGAAATTGATGTTATAGAAAACGGCCTTCCATGGCAAATATACGAAAGACAGGATCTTTTTCACATCTGTGATGATTACAACTTTCGTAAGCGGTTTCGGTTAAATGTTTAAAAAGGAGCGCGCACATTCGATCCGACGTTCATGTTCATGTTCAGAGCAAGATGCGGTACCCACCTCGCACTAATCTTATTCATACCCAAATGGTTATGGAGAATTCGGCGAATACTTATTTCAGAAATGTTAGACATCACTGCTAATTCCTTCAATTTCAAACGGCGATCTGCTAATATAATTTGTTTGAAGCGTTATCAGTTCAATTGGCCGACCGGGACGGTCATCGTCATCAAGGGATTCTTGCTCCAAACGGAAACATTTTGCCCACTTTTTAAATCACCATAAACGCCGTCTAAGTCTAAACGTTATTTAATGCGATCAGGCGTATGCTCTTCTTTTGTTAAAAATTTGATGACGGCGCGGTACTCAGTTTTTGTTACCTGATACATTTTCATGCACTAGTCACGTTGTCTGGTTGGCTACTAAAAACTACTACTCTACGAGCCGTGATATATATAGTGTAGGCCTCGCACATGTGCAACTATGTCGCAACGGAGTTTGAACATGCTTGAACCTGTATAAGTCTGTCAGGCCGAGAATTTATGGCGCCTACTTCTCTGAGCAATTTAGAGAAAAGGTACTCAATTTCCATTGCACATGGTACAAATTTGGTTTCTTTAACTGATACGATCTGTACATTCCTGCGTTTTTGGATGCTCCTCTTCAATTTATGCCACGTCTCTTCAACATTCCCCGTACCTATCTTGCTTCGAGATTTTTGTGAAATGCATATGTTTCTTTAACGTGGGTTATCTTAAACGCGTTACGAGCTAGAGTGATGATACGAATTTTATTGGATTGAGTATTTATTGTATTTTTCATTGGTATGTCGAAATTTTTTTCTATTAACTCCATTTTAGTAGAAAGCCATCGAAATTGTTGGGAAGTTTGATTCGTGTCATTTAATTTTTCTAAATGGAACATTTGCTTATACCTTGAGTCTCTTAAAAAAAATAGAAAAGAAATTTTGATCTCAAACAAAAATGAACTTCCTGATTTCTTTTAAACGCTCATTAGAGAGATTAGTTAAACATAGACTCTTGATTTGGTATTTTTTGAAGGGAAGGCTCGCTGTCTAAAGAAATGTAATGTGCGTTGAATACTAGTAAAGAAAAGAATATCTTTGGTTGAAGGTATTGTCCCAAAATTCGTTATTATAACTTAGCAAAGCATTATCCTGTTCCGATGATATATTGCTTCAAATTTATGTTCAAACACTGAAGTATTGGCATATTTCGCACCACATAAAATCTTTGATTACGAAGCCATTTATATGAAAAGAATATATAGTCCCTGGCCAAATTACTTGAAACACTCAATATTTTGTAGTTTCTTCATAATAAAATATAAACTATACATGTATTATATTTTTTATTTATAAAATATATTGTAAAAACATGTAACATATGTAAATATTAAACAAGTAATTAATATTTAGTCCATAACCCATGATTTTTAATAACACCCTTAATTCTTCGGGGCATACTTTCAATGCAAGATATGATTGTCTCTTTTATATCTTCATCGTTCTCCCATACATCCTTTATATTCTTCATTAATATTTCCTTTGTAGGGTTTTCTCTTTCATATACCCTACTTTTTAGTCGATTCCATACATTCTCGATGGGATTGAGGTCCGGTGAATTTCCGGGCCAACGTAAAAGAGGTATGTGATTGTCATCAAAGAATTTTTTAAACCCTTTTTTTGCCACATGGCAAGGAGCATTATCTTGCATAAATATACGCCCTGCCGGTATGCGACGTCCTGGCTTAAAATACGGTAATAGCGTATTTTTTTACACATTTATGTACTGCTCTTGACGCATTGTACCTTCTACAAAATACAAAGGGCCGGGCCCGTCTCCACTAATCACTCCCTAAATCATTACCTGTGGAGGGTGTTTTGCAGTTCGAAGACCCGTGGACTCTATGAGACGTTCGTCAGGTTGTCTACGAACAAATTGTGCTCGCTGCACTAACACACAGAGCGAGCACTCATCACTAAAGAAAACCTATTAAATAATGCAAACATTAATTCAGTAAAAATCATGTTGTTAAGTTATTCACCTTTTTCCAATTCTTGTCTGTGCAATGTCGATATTCTCTTGCAAAGTTGAGACGAGCAGATTTCATTTTTTCTGTTAAACGCGGCTTTTTTACAGGTCTTCGGCCCATTAGGCGATTTTCGCGCAATCGGCACCTGACAGTTCTGCTCGAAATCTCTATTCCTCTCTCTTGTAAATTTTTTTGAATCATTTTAATTGTAGCAAATCTATTGCTCAAAGCCTGGTGAACAATTTCACGGTCAGATCTCTTCGAAGTTTTTCTTTTCCGACCGCACTTTGCCCGTCTTTGTGTCGATGTGCTAGCCCCTTCGTTTAAGTTTCTAGCTAAACGCGATACAGAAGAAGGAGATACTTTCTGTAATTTTGCAATTTCTCGTTGTGAATGTTTGTTTGATTGTAGAAGAGCTTGTATAGCGGCTTGTTGTTCACTTGTTAAATCTTTCTCGGGCATTTTCTACAAAAAACCCCAAATATTTCAATTTTTTCAAATTCCAAATAATTAGTTATTAAGAGAGAGATAGAATAACAATTTTACCTTTGCAATAATGATATATCAACACGAAATACGTAACGATACTCCACAACTTAGCTTCTATACGGTTATGACGAAATATTTTAAAAAATATCGATGCATTCTCTAAACTGTGAATTCGCTAAATGTAAGTTGATAACTGAAATATTTATATATACGTATTTTACTCTTCTAAATATCATTTCTCTGGTATTTTTATTTATTGATACAATAATCTAGTCCCCCTATAAACGACTGGATTCAAAGCAAAAGAACATCACTATAATAGGATGGGAATTTCCAGGTAAAAGGGTTGATTTATGACATGTTTCAAGTAATATGGCCAGGGACTGTACATTTGTTAAACCGAGCAAAAGGCAGGCTTTAACTACCTTTATTAGAATTCCTAAATTAATTGCACAACTGTTTCAGTTAGCTGTGAGTGCCTAAGAAAGAGTAATTGCAAGACGGATGCATTTGAGAGCTTTGCGTTTACGGCGCCTTTCTAATATGTGTTTTTCTTTTATTCATAGAACACTTTCTTTCCAAGAAAAAGGAACATGCTAAATATATACGTTGAGCGGACTAGAAAGTTCCAGTATTTGTTACTGGTTACAAAATTTGCATGCTATATATTCCTTTTATGTTTGTAGAGTAAAATTTGCAATGGAATTGCAACGATTGAATTTATATCTTGTTATAACGCAATATTATTCGTTGTCGACGACATTTTTCCGATCTCTTTGCTTAAAATCTATGCTTTATAGGTGAAACAGAATAAATAAATAAGCAATGTAGTATAAAACATACTAATGTAGCTATTCGACATAATATAGTTGATCATCTAGTGCGAATAAGCGAAAGAGTTATTCCTTGTATACGGATGATTCATTAAGTGTAGCGACCGACCCTTACCGCTGATATAACAAGGCCACAACGCTCTCCGATGACGTCACGTTGTTTAGGTGATGTATCACCATGCACGATATTAGCTTAAGCAGTAAAGGAATTGTTTTTTTGCATTTCTTTTTTAAGTTTTGAAGGGTTTCCGGCTTAAAGAGGATGCCAGTCGTCAACTGAGCCCTTCTTCGCATCTCATTCGATTTTATTTTGGGAAAACGAAGTTTCAAAGCAAAAGCCAAACGCGTAACCGAACACCGTTTTCGTGAAAGATATATTTGTCGTTAATATCTAATCGGCTAGTTATTGTTATTTGTCATTGTACATTTATTTGGACGAAACTGAGGTTGAAATACAGTAATTGCAATTCTATTCGAAATTTTGTTGAATTTCACGAGAAAATTTACAGACATGCTATTTAGCCAGGGTCTTTAATTTCCTATTATGTAGTGTTTTACCTAATCTATCATTGCTTTTCCCACAATCATTTTTAAGTAGGGTATTTGTAGAACAAGTTATTATAATTGTTGCAATACGTTCACTGCTGTGAATATAACATTTACATATATCATTAATATATATATATATATCAATAATATAATATATATATATATATATATATATATATATATATATATATATATTACATATATCATTAAGATATAATTTTGTTAAATATAATGTAAGAATATAAAACTATTTGAACTATAAAATCTTCACGATTTTTGTTAAATACAACGGACAGTATATGACACACTCCTACACAATCCTAGTATACGACGCCACAGTACTACGGGTTAGAAAAGGTTTTATCGCCTATACAACACTAGAAAAACATTACAGGTAACACCAACAAAGTACGGAAATATCATTACACGGTATTTTTTTTAAATAAAACAAATATAATTTGGATAAATCAATTCAAAACTGGCTGACCGTTCACCTAAGATAATATACGTCAGAGCAGGTATGCCTTATTATATCGGCGGTAACGCCCCGTCTCGATAACCGTTTGTCGTAGAACTTGGAGGGAAGAATTATACTGGTGAATGTGCTAATGAAAACATCTTTAAAAATATTTTTGGAATCCTGACATTACCGTAAGATGCTGTAATTTGTTAAAATTTTAATTATAATTTTTTAAATAGTTTTCTATTATTAGATATACTGGAAAGTAAACGTAAAAGGAGTCCCTGATAATTATCTATAAGTTTGGTTAATAATACTTTGTGACTGCGCGTATTATGAAGTGGTGGGGGAAGCATACTTTTTATCACACAAAAGTCATGTGTCAACTGAAATTTATGAAGAGAATAGCAAGTAGGTTAAGAAGGTAACTAATAGTGTTTGATTTGCTGCTTTAAATTGAAATTAGATGGCGTTGTGTGCCGGTTTGTCACATTTATGCAAATTTAAATGTAATGGTATAGCTATAATCAGTCCAGAAGAATGCGCACTTAGGTGCACGCCATCTCGAGTTCAGCAGTCCTACAACTGCTCGAAAGTGGTTTAGGAACTGTACCCGCTTTTTGTTGCTGCTTTCTAGATGGCAGGCGTGTACCTTTTGGCACTAGATGGTGCCAGGAGAGTGATATAAGCCGAGAGGCAAATAGCGGTGTGAGGTAGAGAAGCACTCGGAGCAACGCTGATGATGCTGGGTAGGCGGCAACATGTCCGTTGGCTATTGTTTTCTCTCTTCACATTACTTTCATTGTGTGTGATTCCGTCAATCATGGATCAGAAATTCTATTAGCATTATTTTGGTTGTTCCTAGGCATTTTTGACGTGTTTTTAAGGATTTGGTTGACTTAACTTCGAATATATGATACAGTTGTTCGATTGACGTCAAACAATTCTAACTAATAATAGTACTAAAAACTACGCTAATATTCCTTTCTCAATACCTATTTATTGCAAATACCATTAAAGTTAAATTCTAATAAATAGAACTCCTGAGTTTCGTGGCCTTATTCTTTTATTTAAACTTTGTTTAAATAGTTAATATATTTAAACATTTTTTTCTTGACGTTTCGACGGAACATGCTATCTTTATCAAAAGTCAGTTTTGTTTTAAAGATATTTATATAATAAGCAACTTACAAAAGATTTGGTGTTAAATTTTTTCGTTTATAAGTTACTTATAGTTCATTCACTTTAAGAATATAGTGTTGGGCAAGCTAGGCCTATATTTTCGACGTTTGCTATTGGCTAATACCTAAGGCAAAATTACACACGACGAAAGAAGCTGCCTGTGCATACGAAATTTATGTTGGATAAAATGAAATATTATTGGTCGCTACGTTTTTGTAATGTCAGTTGTCAAAGTTCTTCGTAGTTTTAGGTTATCTATTTGGTTGTTTCTTATGTGTCTCGTTATATTATTATTTATTTAGCATATTGCATTAAAATTGTTCTTGTCAGAACACGATTAATAACGATATTTACGGAGAGGAGCTGTTTTTTTTTATACAATTGTACTTATTAAGTGCTATTCCAGGATTATTACATCTCTGAAATGGCTGAAGAAGGGGTCGTTGAGCAAGGTGACCATCTCATTGGTTCATCAAAAAATCCTCAAGGCAAACGCATCAGTAGTGGACAAAGGCTAATGGCTTATGATTTGTATATACAGTGGAAACAGGATAAACCTAAATCGGCAGCTATAAAGCTAACCTCCAAGCAGGGCTTGGTGAAGCAACTGTATGGAACACTGTAAAAGAAATGGAGTCCACGGGAACTGTAGGTTCACCTTCAAAGAAACGTCAACGAACAACAACTTGCGAAGCTTTGGATGAATGGATAAATTATATTTGAAGTAATTTGTACATTTCTATAAAATTATGATTATTGTAGCTATTTTAAAACAGAACTATTAAAGTGCCTCGTAGAAACTGTTTTACTCAGAAGTATATAGAATACGTGATTTATAATAAAATATAGAATATATCTGAAATAAACGTAATCGTATATTTGTATATTTTTCTTAAACATTTTATTGAAACATTAGTCATTAGTATTCGGAGTTACTTTCAAAGAAATTCACAAAGATTATAACAGAACTGACATTTTACTTTCAAATTACCCGCCATCATTTAACCGAGTTAAATTTTGGCAGTGTTATACGGGCGTCGATTGCAGCGCTATCTGCTATATTCTTAAAGTGAATGGACTATAAAAGATATTTCTATTTTTACACTTATTTATAATGAACTTATAATAATTTTGACATCTTCTTGATTTCTTCATATATGGTTGTACTCACTAGGATATTAGAATTAACATTATTGGCAAGAAAATGCATTAATTTTGAAATTTAATGATAATATTAATCATGACATATCTGAAAAAATGGCCCCATCAATGTTAAATACGCCGTTGTTTTATCAAATTTGAAAACAAAGCGGGTTGTTGCCTCATGCAAAAATGTTCGTTGGAACTGATAACTGTAAATCCATCATAAGGAGTGACAAATACCGCACCTCCGAGTCTGTGAGCAAATGCGGGCATTGTTGAAACACGAAAATGGAGCTAGTGGGTCAAATCGCATGCTATTTACCATAATACGATTGCGTAGTGTTTTAAAGCGTAGATTTTGGAATATTTTACATTCGGCGCCCACATGCGATCTAGGATAGGTTGAAAGAACTTTGAAAGCATTTGCCGCTTATAAATATTCAAATTTGGTACAATCAAATTTATCCGACCAATATTGATGTTATTATATATATATTTTTTTAATGATATTACGAAATTATTCTGAATGTTTTATTTTAAATATGATTAGTAGAGCAACGCAACTGCACTGAAAGCCAGTGGCGGACGCATAAAAGTTTACACAAAATAAATTAAATGTGATACGTGCTCAAACACTTACCGTTTTAAGAGTCCTCCGTGAAATCACAAAGTGGATAATGTCTATTTAATATTTGTAACATTAGATATGTTTCCAAAGTTGTTTCGGCAAAGTGAGTGCGGCGTAAAGAAAAAGTGTTTTTGTATGCCGAAAACGAACGTTCTACATCTAGTGACGTTAATGTGTCTAATGTGCCAAAATCAGAGTCTTTATCTAAAACACTTTCAAGCCTTCCTAAAACACAAACATTTCTTGCGTCTTCTATCGCGCATAGCTGTGCGTGAACATGTTGCACTATTTGCAAAGATTCCACTAACGACACCGAAGAATTTTTTAGTTTTTCTATCGTATCCGCTAGTCCCACGTAATCGTTCTGAATAATTTCAGATCTGTGTTAACTTGAATCTATCCTGAAATTTCAAGCGGCTTACCTTGACAGCCGCAGCTTCCTTTGGGTCGAATTCTAAAATCACGTTCTTTATATTCTCAAAATATTGAAGATAATAAAATGCAGCCTCTAACCATGTTCACCAACGAGTAAGAATAGGTTGTGGTGGTTCAGGAATACCGGGGCATAGTCTATGACATTCCCGAATACGTTTTGGGGATTTTACAAACACAGCTTTTGTATGTGCTATTAGAGCGTCTACCTCGGGATAACATTTTCTGATACTATCTGCTTACGAGACTGAGAGTATGAATTTTACATGTAATATGCAACAAGTTAGCACAATGTTTTTAAGAGATCGACCTACAGCAAGCATGTTTGCGGCACCATCACTCATAAACATCAACAGTTGATTTGTTGAAAGTTCAAACTTTTCCAATATATTTAACACCAACATTGAAATTACTTCGGCAGTGCATTGTTGTATTCGTCTGGAAGCTAGTAAAATTGAGGGTGACGGTCGATGTGGTTCCATTGTGCGTACCATTACATTAACCACAGAATGTTTTTTACGATCTATTATTTCGTCCACACATAACCACAGTTTTTTATCTTGCAACTCCGATTTAATTCTTTTCTCGACATGCTCACGAGCAGACGGCACAACTCTCTGTAATGTTCTCTCACTTGGTAACTTAAAGTCCGAATATTCATTCCAAAACGAGACGTATGCTTTCTTCCTTAGTAAATGAAATGGTAAATTACATCCAGTAAAGGTAACACATAAATTAAATTTAAATTTGTCATAATCTCGTGTGGAATTTTTTTTTGAAACATGCTCTGCACTATTTACGTGCCGTAGACAATCACTTTTCGACCAACACATTAAATCTATTTTACACACTTCACATTGAATTTTAGCGCGATCACACTTTAAATCAGGCATTTCTGCAATAAATTCTTTTATTATGTCCAACTTTGGTTGTTTTCGCGACGTAGGAAACATTTTCAAAACAAACGTAGAACTACGATATAGTATACGACAGCGTAGATGCATACACAACAGATCGGCTTTCGAGTCGCAGTTATACTGACGCTTATACCGAATTGTCCCGACCGTGTTTATTTTGTGTAAACTTTTATGCGTCGGCCACTGGCTTTCAGCGCAGTTTGCGTTGCTCTACCCATCACTATCAACATACATATTTTATCTTCACGTAATTCGTCGCTCCAAGTAAGATGCGAACCACTGAACTGCATTCCCTCTAATCCTATGCCGTTCAAGTTTGTCAATAAGTATGTTGTACTGAACGCAATCAAATGCCTTCTGAAGATTGCAAAAAATTCCTATAGGTGCAGTTTGTTGTTCTACATGCTTTAATATTTCGTTGTAGAGATTAATTAAAGCTGTCGACGTTGATTTATCTTTCCTAAACCCGTGTTGGGATTGCGCAACTAATTAATATTTGTCCAAAAAAGCAGTAAGTCGGTCTAGCATACAATATTCTAAAATTTTAGAAATAGTTGATAATAAAGCAACAGGTCGACAGCTGGCAGTGTTACATGCGTCTCTTTTTTTATAAACTGGAACAAGGATCGCCCCCTTAAGAATTTCAGGAGAAACTCCTTCAGGAAGGGATAGATTAATTAAATATGTCAGCATATTCGCAAGACAGAATCTAAATTCTTTAATGATGGCGGCAGGTAATAATTCATCAAATCTACTCGAGAATTTGTTTTTAGTCTTAGCTGCAACATAAATGACTTCTGTTTTCGCAAATTTCATATTGCTTTTCGTTTCTTACATGTTTTTTTTTTTGTTATGTTTTCCTACTATATATCAGCTTCCACACTTAATACTCTTACCTTCACTACCAATCTGGTTACAGACATCAAAGTACATCGCTACTTTCATTTATATCCCTATCTCATTTTCAATCATCTTTAACAGCTGTACTCTCTTAGTAGCATTCACTTTCACTTTGGTGCTCTCTTTCAATACCAATACCACACATTTCAAGATACAACTTCCCACATCAAATCCAATTTGTCTTTAGAAACTGGCTCACAGTATCTTACTTTCTGTTAGCGATGCCCTGAGAGTTCTCTTTAGCACTTACCACGTTTGATTTGTTATTCGTGATATATTCTAGATAGATTCATAGACAATCGTTCTATTTTACCTTTCCCTGAACCTTTAGTTGATCGTCGTTTATGATAATGCAACCTTTTTAACGTGCAAATTATCGGCGAGAGCGAAATAGAACGACAACAATGGGAGAAAATGGTGTCATTATTTCTTCAAATGTCGAGTGTTGCTTTTAAGAGGGAAAATCAACGTTTCTACGGACGCGAATTTCACTTACGCGAACTAGAAACCGTGACAAATTTTTTCCTATCATTTCGTTGTCTGACGATGACATCGTTGTAGTTATCTCGGCTACGATGAATAATGATTCTGTCACCTACCGTAATAATTAAGGTTTTTTTTGTCTTTATGGAGATACTTTCGCCTGTGTTAACGCATGTGGAGCTTAATCAAATCTTTTGGTGTCCTAGAATTATTGAGTTACGCTTCTTTCTACGTAACTTAAGTGCTTTAAACATAGAGTAGAATATTATTACGTAAAACATTTTTTCTCATGTTATAATCAAGTTCTTAAGTTATAATCAAGACATTATTCGATTTATGTTGTTGCTTTTTAACTATCAGAAATGGTAAATTAATAACACATGCGAGTGAGAAATGGCAAATGAATGAATTTATTATTAACTGTAATTAAAGGACGTAAGGTTAAATTATGGGCTAAAGCTTACTGGAAATACACTTTAGAAACGGTTAAATAAGTATTTTCGCAACTATCGATTTTAGGTTACAAGGATAATTTGCTTTTCAAATTAGTAGAATTCAAGAATGGGAAAATTTAAGATAAATGTTTCATTTAACAATATACAGGCCGTCCAAACCTTCTGGAGCTGTAAAATTGCGCCTATTGTGTAAATAGTACGACGCTAAAATTTTCTAACATAATAGATGTCATAAAGTACCTTTCGGGTGTCCGAGATTCAATGTTACAAGAGCAATCTTCCTTATTTGTAGAGATATAACATCGAGCAAGGTGTCGTTGAAAATGGTTTTGCAGAATTCTAAAAGATATACTTTTTAAATCTATCCCTAGTAAACTACCCTCTAAGAAACCTCTCCCAAATCATTTTTTTTAATGCACCCCTCATCGTTTTTACTTTATGATCGATGCACTAGAAGTTAGGAATCCAACGGTATAAACAAAAATGTCATTTAACAAATAGCTACTAATAAAAACATATTATAAATTGTTAGCTTAAATTTGGTTGTACAGTAGGCAAAATAAGAAACGTCTTCCCCCTATCAGCCACCGATTATCAATACTACCTTCCGCGCGTCAGAGAGCGGGTTTCGGGAATTTTCAGAGATAAATTGAGAATTTCTTATCTGTTGAGTTCTATAATATATTTACTTTTCATTTGATGTTTTATATTTCTTCAAGCTTTAATTTACGATTCGCGGTTAGATGTTCAGATTTTTTCTTAGTAAGGGTAGCATTATAGGGGAGAGTGGTAATGAAACGGACACGTTGTGAAATGGACAATGTGTGAATTTCGGAACGCGCCTACAACTGAGCCAAACGGCACGTACTCTGGCTTTGCTTGAATATTTCCCGCGTCTTTTCTTATCAGTTGTTAAGAAGTAATGAGTTGACACGCGCGCTGAGCGGTTTATATATTACCCGCAATAAGCAACTAGAATACTCTCGATCGCACGCCAATATGCGACGCTAGCCGCGTTATGAATAACAGTCGGCTCTGGAGCGCTTCGAGGTCATCGGGCGGCTTCCCGAATGTTTATATATATATATCTATTTCCTTGGTGCAAGAGACCATTTCTCTGCGTGTGGTACCATGACATATGGTATTTCCTCGTGCTGGAGCTAAAATGGGAACGGGCTCATTTCTTTTAAATTTAAAAAATTCTCATCACGCAACACCAGTTAGAACAGAAGAAATGTAAAAGAATGTACTGACTATTTACATTTTTTACATAATAGCCTTCCCAAGTTAATGGAAGATATTCCATTAACAGAGCGCAATGATTTGTGGTGGCAACAGGATGGGGCTCCGCCTTATAATTAGCGGTTGGTTGCAGAGTATTAGAATGATGTATACCCCAATAGATGGATTGGTACTAACGGTCCTATTCGGTGGCTTGCCAGTCTTAAGTCCACTGGACTTCTTTTCGTGGGAGTATTTGAAAGAAGTTGTGTATTCTACTCCGCTTCCAGGGAACTAAGTGGTTAATTTGAAGCGCGTGTTGCGGCGAATGGTGGTTATTTTGAACAATATCTGTAAGTGATTAATTTTATGAATTAATAACGAATCAACCTGTATAGAGGGTGATCGATATATAATAATAGCGAACTAGGTACCTACTTTGTTATTTTAAATGGAGTCTATTGAAGACACTTACAGGGAAGAAATAAAATATCTCCTAATTGTTTTAACCTATGCACGTAACCATTACTAGGCTATTGTATCAATTTATATCGTGATAACATCACCGGATTACTTTAAAGCATTTAGTACCAGTACAGCTACCTCTGCTAATTATTAAATGTGAAATAACGCGGGACTCCAGACATTAATCTGCAGGAATAAATTATGGTAATGGTGGTTTCACAATTGATTATTAATACCAGCGTAAATTACGTAATGTGAAAAACGGTATGTAACATTCATAAAAGCTGGGTAGATAAGCTCAATAAGAAAATACAGTTATGGTTATATTGAGCGTGTTTTATTCTTGATGTCGGTTTACAACATGCTAATCAACTAGATGACTCTTTGAGCGAATATTCTTTGTTGCTTTTTGACTGTGAACGGAGGCACATTCAGACGTTCATTTTAAATTTGTTGTTTTTTGGATTCAAGTTTTATCGTGTCTTAAATCAAATGTACTTTGGAAAAATCGTCAGAGAGGTTAACTTTCAATTTCATCAGTATACGTTAGCCTTTATCTTTTGTTACCTTCTTCAACCCTTATTTTTTGGTTCTGCATGATGCTCAAGCGCGAATTAAGGTTTAGTGTTTAAAGAGACAAAGCTAGAACTTAAAAAATAATTTCCAACAATTGATATATACATTTCCAAAACAATTAACTCAGATGTTAGGTAGAATCTATTAAATTTAATAGCGTAAGACTGATCAGGTGATGGCAAAAGGGTATGATAATGAACAAATGACCGTTGTTTTTGACGATACAGTTCTATAATAAACATAGTGGTCTTGAAAACTTAGGAGCAGTTAATAGAACTATAAAATGCATATAACACGTAGCAAGTGGTTTGTCCGAACTGAGCTACAAAGGTGGAATTAGGGTTATGTTTAGCCATGCGCATTGGCTGTTATGTTTATATCAATAAATGCATATTCTAATTCTTTAGAACATTAGTGCATAATTTGCAAATTTGCCCATTAACATTCATCACAATGTTAAAAGAAAAAAGTGTAATTTTAACTCAATTTGTGAAAGACTATGATGATTATACAACAGTAGGCGTCTGTTATTTTGTAAATATTGTGAAGTTCAAATTACGCCAACCAAAAAGTTTCAAGCTGGTTTCAAGTCACGTAGCATCTCCAAACTGGAAAACATGCAAGTAATAAAAATCGAAAAAAGGGAAGTGACGAACGATAACTGTTAATTTCTAATTTACCACGACCTAAACGCTTGGAATTCAATAAAGAACTTTGTATGGCTCTTATTTGCGATGACATCCTGTTAGCCAATTAAAGGATGAAGCAATTTTTTGGGAAAGTATAAAAACCAAAATATTCCAGATGAATCCGCTTTAAGAAAAAATTTCCGAGAAACTGTTTCAGTAAATCAATAATTTTATTCGCTGAGGTAGCTCGTGCCAATTCATTTGCATACATACGTCGCGTCGTGGCGCGAAGCTCCCTGTGCCCGGCCTAACTACAGTCCTTGGCCAGATTACTTGAAACATGTCATAAATCAACCCTTTTACCTGGAAATTCCCATCCTATTATACTGATATTCTTTTGCTTTGAATCCGATCGTTTATAGGGGGACTAGAGTATGGTATCAATAAATGAAAATACCAGAGAAATGATATTTAGAAGAGTAAAAAGTACGTATATATAAATATTTCAGTTGTCAACTTACATTTAGCGAGTTCACAGTTTAGAGAATGCATCGATATTTTTAAAAATATTTCGTCATAACCGTATAGAAGCTAAGTTGTGGAGTATCGTTGTGTTTTGTGTTGATATATCGTCATTGCAGAGGTAAAATTGTTATTCTATCTCTCTTAATAATTAATTATTTGGAATTTGAAAAAAATTGAAATATTTGGGTTTTTTTGTAGAAAATGCCCGGGAAAGATTTAACAAGTGCACAAAAAGCAGCTATACAAGCTCGTCTGCAATCAAACAAACATTCACAACGAGAAATGGCAAAATTACAGAAAGTATCTCCTTCTTCTGCATCGCGTTTAGCTAGAAACTTAAACGAAGGAGCTAGCACATCGACACAAAGACGGGCAAGGTGCGGTCGTCAAAGAAAAACTTCGAAGAGATCTGACCGTGAAATTGTTCATCAGGCTTTGAGTAATCGATTTGCTACAATTAAAATGATTCAAAAAAGTTTACAAGAGAGAGGAATAGAGATTTCGAGCAGAACTGTCAGGCGCCGATTGCGCGAAAATCGCCTAATGGGCCGAAGACCTGTAAAAAGGCCGCGTTTAACAGAAAAAATGAAATCTGCTCGTCTCAACTTTGCAAGAGAATATCGACATTTCACAGACGAGAATTGGAAAAAGGTGAATAACTTAACAACATGATTTTTACTCAATTAATGTTTACATTATTTAATAGGTTTTCTTTAGCGACGAGTGCTCGCTCTGTGTGTTAGTGCAGCGAGCACAATTTGTTCGAAGGCGACCTGGCGAACGTCTCACAGAGTCCACGGTTCTTCGAACTGTAAAACACCCTCCGCAGGTAATGATTTGGGGAGTGATTAGTGGAGACGGACCCGGCCCTTTGTATTTTGTAGAAGGTACAATGCGTCAAGAGCAGTACATAAATGTGTTAAAAAACACGTTATTACCGTATTTTAAGCCGGGACGTCGCATACCGATAGGAGGTATATTTATGCAAGATAATGCTCCTTGCCATGTGGCAAAAAAGGTTAAGAAATTCTTTGATGACAATCACATACCTCTTTTACGTTGGCCCGGAAATTCACCGGACCTCAATCCCATCGAGAACGTATGGAATCGACTAAAAAGTAAGGTATATGAAAGAGAAAACCCTACAAAGGAAATATTAATGAAGAATATAAAGGATGTATGGGAGAACGATGAATATATAAAAGAGACAATCATATCTTGCAATGAAAGTATGCCCCGAAGAATTAAGGGTGTTATTAAAAATCATGGGTTATGGACTAAATATTAATTACTTGTTTAATATTTACATATGTTACATATTTTTACAATATATTTTATAAATAAATATATTATAAAATATATATAATACATGTATAGTTTATATTTTATTATGAAGAAACTACAAAATATTGAGTGTTTCAAGTAATTTGGCCAGGGACTGTATTTCCATAACAAATTAAATTTCCTTTTTTGCTGAATATTGAAACGAGTTCATTAATTTACTAGAGTAGGATACGTCGAAGCATAAATGAAGTCGAGTACGCTTTTTTTGCTTGTATAAAATACCTATTAAAATAGTGAAAATATTCATCTTAATTGCTAGAGCGTTGCTATTTTAGGTAAAACTTGTTAGTTAAAGATTTGATGTTACGATCGCCGGGATGATAAAAATTCAGTATCGAGTTACTAATGGCCACCGGCAAACAATTTTTGTTGTTTCAGAACTTGCTCGGTTGGAATGATAATGAACGCAAGTTGAAGGTTGGATATTGCAGAGCGTACAGGTTATTTATAGCGAAGTAAAAAAACCAGTTTAGTTTGTTTTGTATACATAGAAGTATTTACTAACAATTCCTAAATAAGCATTCGTTACGTTAAATGCGATTAGTTGATTAAAAAAATAGTTTTAAATGAAAAAGGAGGAAAATAGTCGAAATGTTGGTTGATTGCCTTTTACTTTTAATTGGCCTGTCTTAGCTTTTGTTTCCTAAAATTAATTTGACAAAGATTAATTACTTACAGAGTGCAAATCATGACTTCATTATAGAGAGCGGTGATGGTCGATTGAGAATTTTTAGACCATGCCATGCTTAATAATCGTTTCTGCTCTTTTTAGTTTGGAATGATGAGATCCGTTAATTTTGTTAGGTTATGATTTTATGTGTACGTCATCTTCAAGGTTAGGAATGTTGTAGATGCTAAAGTAGTAAAGCCATGCAATGTGATCAAAAATTATTATTGTTGTCATTGGTGTACTAGTGTTTTGTGATTCCGGAAGTGTTTATCTATAGTCTTAACGCTTGAAGTTAAGCGAGATATACGCCAATGAATGCTATAGAGCCCCATTAAGTCTCTTCGCTGGCTTTCTTAGAAAACGGGTCTCTTTTCTTACTATTCACGTAGCAAAATAAACACTTTTTTATTATACGGAAGTTATCATACAGTAGTACGGAAGCAATTACACTTTCATTCACTTAAAGCGATTGCAGTTCAGTGATTACTTCACACAAGATTTTAATGGAGGAATGCAGTACTGCCAATGTTTCTTGAATAATATTAATAACAATGACTTTTTAGACAAAACATTATTTCACTTGTTTGGCTATATTAATTTATAAAATTATAGAATTTAATCAACTGAAAATCCACATGCTTTTGTTGAAATTAATTCACATCGGATCAAAATTGGTGTGTGCAGGGAAATGGTTCTTTGCATCGAGAAATCATAAATATTTTTTGGGGCGTTAGAAAATCAAAAAAAACCAAGACAGAAAAATGTTTCTTCTAAGTAATTAAGTTAAGAAAGTATTCATATTACATTAACCGGTATCTTTTGAAAATGTTTATGAAACGTGGTACGTTAAAGGTTATATCATTGTATGGGTAAGGACGGCATCTGTATTTAGGTTTCTGTCGCTATTTTCTAGGACGGCATAACAATAGCAGAATTTCAGAGATTGATCGACAGGGAAGTCTGGTACAATGTTTATGCTGGGGAGGGAGATTGTAATAATGTATTTGAGAATTTTTATAACACATTTCTTTATTATTTTGACAGTAGTTTTCCATTGAAAAAGTACCTAGTTAGAAAGAACCATAACAAGTGTTGGTATACTCATGATCTAGGAGAATATGCTGAATATGCTTGTAGAATATATAACTTACATCGACTTCACAGAGATCCTAATTTATAAAAATAAAGTCAATGAAGATAAAAAAACAGTACTATGATAGTATAATATAAACTTCTCACGATAAATCAAAAACTGCTTGGAGTGTCATTAAAACTTTAATAAATTCAGGCAACACTGGCGGGGGTACCTAGAATATTAGAGAGCAACACAATAGAGTTATTACTAGAGTAACCAAAACTTGCGGACTCGCATAGGCGTCGGTATTACGGGTTAATATAAGAATACGAAAAATTCATAAATAAATTTATTTGCTAATTATTCAACAAATTAGAGGCATCAGGATGTGAACTACTGTAAACTTGCATCATTGCATATGTTTCCACAGTTACTTCTTTAAACCTTGTGCGTCGACAAGAAAAAATATTCTTATACATAGAAAACGATCTCTTCACATCTAAGGAAGTTACATTTGCATGTAGAAACTGTTTTTCAAAATCACTTAAAAGTTCACTATTCTTACACTTATTATAAACGGCCTCTAAAGTATTAAAATCGGGATTTTTCCTTAAAACATCTGCCAACTTTTGACTAGCGCATAATCCTGGCGTATCATTTAATGTGTGTAATTTATTTTTTACACTCTCCACTATGTCTAATGATTCCTGCAATGACAATTCAGTACATTGTAGTTTTCTGATGGCATCTAGTAATACTGTATAATTGGTACATATTGTTGTTAAATCTTCTAAAAGTTGAGGAATTTAAAATTCTCTTTGACTTTCTCTAATTGCTTTGGATTCATTCCGATTAAATCGCATTATAACTGATTGAATTTGTTGAAAATGGATCAAATAGTAAGAAGCTGCTGTTAGCCAAGTACCCCATCGCGTTAAAATTGGTTCAGAAGGTTCTGGAATACCTGGACAAAATTTACGAAATTCTTTTAAACGTTTAGGAGATTTACGAAACACTACTTTAGTACTTCCAATCATCCGATCAATGTTTCCGTAATGTTGTCGAACAACTTCACCAACTAAATGCAAAGCATGCAGCACGCAGGTTATATGTATTAAGTTAGGAAATATATGTTTTAAGGATCGCCCAACACTTAACATCGTTGCTGCACTATCTGTCACAATCATCACAACTTGATCTTGGGCAATTTTAAATTTTTTCAAAGCGTTCATTATCACTTTTTGAATATTTTCCGCGGTGCATTGTTGAACACGTTTGCAAGCTAACAAATATCGAGATACTGTGTTCTCGCTAGATAAAACGCGAGCTATTACATTCAAAATACTGTTTTTTTTTTATATCGGTCGTCTCATCCACAGTAATCCATATTTTTTTGGAACCCAAATCACGTTTTCACACATTCGCGGCAGATGATTCTGTAATTGTGTTTGTGAGGGTAACGGGTACTTTGGAACGTATTGTCGCAAAAACGTTTTAAAAGCTGCTTTTCTCATAATTAATAAATGTATGAGGAATAGTGTATAAGGTATTTCAGTTCTTGCATTTCTCATATGCTTAATACCATTGACATGCCTCTGGCAATCAGTTCTGTCCAATGCAGCCAAACGAAGATTGCATATTAAGCAAAAAACTGCACTACCCTCATATTTTAAATGGGGAAAAAGTGACACATACTTATGTACATTAGTAGCAAATCTATTACGAGGCATTGTTTTCTTAGGTATGTAAATATTAGTCCTATATGAAACGATACACTAATTATGTACTTGGTATAATACTACAACACACAAAAAACTCCAGCTATATTTTCGAAAGCGACACGTAAGTACATAACCTTGACCGTTCGACTAATCTCTGCAACAGCTCAACCGGTACTAAAACGAAATCTCTCTCAGCGCGGTTTAACATGATTTATATTCAAGGTCGACACTACATGCCTGCTTCTCTACCGGTTTAGTTTATTTATGAATTTTTCGTATTCTTATATTAACCCGTAATACCGACGCCTATGCGAGTCCGCAAGTTCAGGTTACTCTAGCAATTATTGATTATTACAGCGGTATTATCACCACATCAATTAGTAACAATAGAATTTTGGGTTGTGTATCAATCTTAGCGTGGTTTTACTAAAACGTGCTGGTTATTACTTAAAAGAACCAGTTAATGTGGCAAATACGACACTAGTATACAAAATTTTTTATATTTACCAAATGAGTTTGGAAGTATAATAAATAAGTATTCATAATTGCCGGAAATTATTTATAATTCCTACATTTATTACTTTTATTTCATTGGTTCAATGTAGGAAATAGCCGGGGAGAAGTGTAAGCAAATTAATCTTACATATTGCTACCGTAACTGTCCTTTCGTGTCGTTCAAATCAACAACTGCTTCCTCAATCCAAGTACAGCGTCAATAACGGTAGCAGCATCTTTTCTTGACTGGTGCACGCGTTAAATTACACGGTGCTCCAAAATATACCCCGTACATAATGCTATATTCATTCGCTCTACCGATCGCGAAAATAAAATGATTCAAATCACGGACGTGAGTAGAAAAATCACTCAAAAGCCGCATCACACGTTACTTAATGCGAAGAAGATAACGGTATACTCTAAAGCAATTTGTATAACTTCTTGAAAATACCGCCTTGATGGAGGTAACAATTTCGTCAGGTTGGTAAGACACGAATAAATTGATTTCCATTGTTGCTTACTTACTTACTTAATCCTATGCTTTTCTACCGTTAGGTGTAAGGCCGGTGTGTAAGTTGAGTCTATCCTCCTGTCTTGCAAATCTCCCTCCATTTCTTTCTGTCTCGTATAATCTGCCTAATTGCTTCCTACTTAAGTCCTTTTTTCTCTGTTTCTTCCTTAATAACGTCCTCCCATCTTTTACGCGGCCTTCCTCTTTTGCTTTTTCCCATCACTCGCGTTTCAAACACCTTTTTTGCAAGTCTATCATCATTAAAGTTAGAGCGGTCGACGATGTTGTGAATACGTTGTCGTATACTTCGAAAATGATCGTTCGACATCCAGTGAAGTAAGATTTGCAAATGTCAGATATTCCTTTTCCTCATCTGGGCAATCTTGATTTTCAGTTATAGACCGAACCTTTTGTAAATCGGGATTTTTCGTTAAAATTGCACCATATTTTTGAGCAACATCGACTCCTATAGTGTTCGTCAAGTTTTCTAGAGCGACCTGTAAATTGTTTATGCAATTTAATGCGTCTCGTGCAGATAAGTGACTGTTTTCTAATTGCTCAATAGCTTGTGCAACTTCAGAATAGTTCATGAACATTTCATCTATTTGTTGTTGACTGTCCGAATTGGAAAAAAGTTACTGACTATCTCGAACTGCTGCAGAATCATTTGAATCAAGTTTCAATATGGAATTTTTCACTGGAGCCATGTTCCCCATCGCGTTATTACAGGCTGAGGTGGTGGTGGTAATTTCGGACACAATTGTTTGAACACACGGATGTGTTTGGGAGATCTGATGAACACTTTTTTAGTAGATGCTATTAACTTATGCACCATCGGATACTTCTTTCGAATGGTTTCTGCTACGAGGTGACATGCGTGTATGAGGCATGTTATGTGAAGAAGAACTCTCAGCATTGTTGCGGCTCCGTCAGTAACGAACATTGTGACTTAGGTTCCTGTGATACAGAATTCTCTCAACGAATCTTTTATTATCTTGACATCGGTTTCTGCATTAGTTTTCTGAATCCTTTTACTGGATAACAACAATGAAGCTGGTAGATCATCACGTTTTAAAGGACGCGCTACAGCATGAATGACGCTGTGTTTCTGAGCATCAGTTGTTTCATCCACACATAAGCAGATTTTCTTATTTCTCAACTCGTCTTTTATATATTCCTTTACTGTACCTTGCACACGTAGCAAATTATATCGTAATTGCACAGATGTTGGCAGCTTCCATGAGGGTACGTCCTTGGCCCAAAAAAGAAGAAAGTGTTCATTAGATACTAGATGTTGTGGGATGTTGCACACACTTAACATAAAAATAAAATCATATAAAAATTGCCAGTATGGAATACTGTTTCTTAAATTCAATACATGACGTTTACTTTTACAATGTTTTCTACATTCAAACCTATCGTGACTTAGCAATTCGCTATTGCATATTGTGCAATAAATATGCGGACTTCTATATTCTAATCCAGGGAAATGCCTGAGATATTTATTCACATTCGAAGGGAACGTTACACCCTTTGGGCGTCCCATCTCCGCGTACTTATATGGCGTGCAGCGTACAACGTACTGTCGCTTTACATTCTCTCGCGGTACTGTCGAGATCGACTACGAGTTGAAAATTACCCCTATCCACGCCGTTACCGCTACGCTACTGCCATCCGGTACCACCTTTTTAACAAACTCTAATCATCGTTTATACGACACACGCGATCGAACCACCTTATCTGTTTCTCCACTATTTTCTCATTTACCGGTTCAATTTGTAGGTTTCGTATATATCTCGTCCCTAATTCTATCTCTTGTATTCTTTCCCTCGATTCTTCTCAAATATCTCATCTCCATGGCATTTATTCGTCCTTTATGTTTTTCCGTTAAAGTCCATGATTCACTGCCATACATTAGTGACGGTCTAACCACTCTTTTTATCACGTCTATTTTAACTTTTTTGGGTATCTCTTTCTTACCTAGAAAAGTTGACTTCATCATATTAAATATTTTTTCTGTTTTTCCCAATCTCTCGTTTATTTCATTATCTATCTTTCCGCTGTTATCTATTATTGAACCTAAATACTTGTAATTTCTGACTTTTTCGATGTGTTTTCCTATTATCTCTATGTTGTGGACTTTACTTGTGGTTGAAATAATTATACTTTTTGTTTTATCTACATTTATTTTCATGTTTATTTTCATCAACTCTTCATTCAGCACTTCTATATTGGATTGTAGATCTTCCTCAGTTTCTGCTAGAACAGCCATGTCGTCAGCGAACATTTGTTTAGAGAGTTGTGTTTGTTTCATTTTCCAGTATTCCAGTTTTAGTGTTTTCATCCTATTTCTCGCCTTTTTAATGGCTTCGTCTAATACTATATTAAATAGTAGTGGGCTCAATACACATCCTTGTTTGACACCGATTTTTGTTACAAATTCCTTCGATCCCTCGTTGTTAGTTCTTACAATGTTTGTATTTCCTTTGTACATTGCTTTAGTAATTTCTATTATTCTTTCGTCTACTTCTCTCTTTGCCAGTTCTTTTCGTATGTTATCCCTACGGATTCTGTCAAAAGCTTTCTTGAGGTCTATGAAGCAGATGTGTATATCTCTGTTCTTATGTAATAGTTTTTCATTTGCTTGCCTTATGATAAATACTAGATCTTGTGTACTTCTCCCACTTCTAAAGCTGCATTGTATGTCTTCAACTGTCCCCTCTACTTTATTTCTGATTCTTTTTTCTATGATCCTTGCAAAAACCTTTCCTGGGACACTTCCTAGCGTTATTCCCCTATAATTACTACACTCTCTTTTACCCCCTTTCTTTATTGGTAGCACTATTCCTGAATTCCATTCTTTTGGTATTTGAATGTTTTCCATTATATCATTTATTAATGCTGTAAATTTTTTTTTTCCTTCTTCACCCATATATTTTATCATCTCAGGTGATACATTATCTCTTCCTGGTGCTTTTCCCAATTTTATCTTGTTCATTGCTTCCACTACTTCATCTTTTATCGGTCTCCATCGTTCCATAATCTTTTCTTCATCAATTATTATCTTTCCACTTTTATCCTTTATATTTTCCATATTATATTCTCTTCTCTATTTTAGCTGTTTCAGTGTCCCATACAATAATTTTTGATTTTTTCTATAATTTACTGTCATCTTTTCTCCAAATCTTACCCATGATTCTTCTCTGGCTTTTCTTATAGCTACTTTCGTATCTTTTCGTTTTTCTTTATATATTTCATAGTCTTCTTTCTTTTTCCTAGTTAGATATCTTTTCCAGCTTTCTTTTTTGTAACTTCTATTGATGAGAGTATATAATTAAGTACACCCTACTCACTGCAAATGTCGAAAGTAAACGCTATATCGACTTCTACAGAAGTGAGCAATCAACGTTGCATCGGTTTTCTGCGAAGGTCGCAACTCGACTAAGTGGTATCTCACCAAAGGTAATTAATTAACAAACAATGAAATTATAATTAATTGCCATCAACCACTATACATGGACGCTTCTTTTTTGATTTTGACCCTTATCTGTATTTCTTTATTCGCAATTTTTGTAGTTCCACATTTCCAGTTTCCATTGTTACGGGGTATATTACGATTTTATAGTAACAATTCTTCCCAAGTTTCACTGCTAAATTTCATCGCTGTAGTTAACCGTTATATGTATGTACATAAGTGCGTGAAAAATCCGGACGTTCAAATATTATTGTTCGGTTTAGTCGAGAGTAATTAATTCCAGTGTTGATTCGTTTGGTATTTTAATATGCGCTGATGTACTTACCAGGCACAGTTCGACAGTTAACGATTAGGAAAACGGATCCGTTAGGTCAATATAGGTGTAACAATGCGAAGTATGCTTAAACTGAAAAATGCATACGCTTTACACAGGAATAACAAGCAATACTATTAGTTTGATAACAAGCAAATGCTAATAAATAGGATATTGTTTGAGAATGTTTGATTTAGAACAGTTTTTGGAACAGACATTTTCAATGTGCTGAAGTTGTTTACATGCAGTGATTTTTTTTAAATGATTCTTATTAAAATAAAATTACATAACTTAATTTGCATAAATGATTTTACTTAAAGATTTCTTTCTTATGTGATAAATATAAGAGTATTTGCAAACCGTACCATTCTGTATTTCTGAAGGTCACTTAGAGGATATGGTAAAGAAGATAAATGGAGATCTTGCGCGCCAAAAGTATGGAATAATGAAACTTTCTTCTTTGTTGTCAGAATAATCGAAAAACTGTTTGACACGTCAAATTGATTTTTTACATTAGAACCAATTTGCGATTATTTTTAATTTTCCAACTCTGTCCGTTTTCGGGCAATGACGTCATCTATATTTTTTTAAATGGACAATCTCAATTTTTTTTGCTTTTTTTGATAAATTATGGAATTCCAATTTCAGCAATGTATAACATTATGCCCTTCGGACCAATACATTGCGTGATGTTTGTTTTAATTTACGAGCACGATTGGCGTTCTGCCAAGAACAAAATGGTCTTCATTTTGAACATTTCCTGTAAAATATTTAGATTTTCTCTGAGAACATTGTTTACTCAGTTTAGTATCGTTGGTGCAATAAAAATTTGTTTATTTGGTGAAGAATCAATTTACAACTAGATCCTTTTTCCGATCTTAAAACATTAATATTAAATTGGAACTCCATAATCTATCCAAAAATGTAAAACAAATTGGGGTTAGCCATTTAAAAAAAATATCGATGACGTCATTGCCCGAAGACTGACAGAGTTGGAAAATTAAAAATAATCGCAAATTGGTTCTAATAAAAAAAAAATCAATTTGACGTGTCAAACAGTTTTTCGATTATTCTGACAACAAAGAAAAAAAATTCATTATTCCATACTTTCGGCGCACATTGTATATTTTTTTTTTCTTGAAAAGAAGGGATGGAACGGGTTCGTTAGATTTAATATATGTTCCCTCACATCAATCGGTACTTGGCCGATGATGTTGACCCACGTGTCGTCGAAAAGGCCTTCCCCAGTTAATTAATAACATTGGACAACAAATTTTAGTTTATTTGTTGTATCTTGTTTAAAAAGTGCATTTTTTTGTTAATTTTGGGGCGCTGAATACAAATTTGACAACGAAATTAAAAACTTAGCTCCAGTTTTCAAGAACAAGTTTTTTTATTTTATTTTTGACAAAATAATAAAAAATAGATACTTTTACACTTTTAGAGTCACTAAATGCGCCGTCTTTTTGCTATTCTTTTGTGAATTGTTTCTGGAGCATCTCTAACAAAAGTCCAACAGTAGCCGGCAAGCATGGAAGCATTCCAATTTCTCTGGTACCTTTTCCCCATTGTTGATATATCCTGACGCAAGCGTTCGCCGTGCTCATCACTTACAGCTCCGCAGTTTCCAGGAAAAAAGTCCAGGTGTGAGTGTAGGAAATGGATCTTTAGAGACATATTGCAACTCATTTTACGATGACAGAATATTTTCAATAAGAGTAACGTAATTGTCAGCTTTTTTATTTCCCGAGAAATAAGTGACCACGAGGCGAAAGTCATTCCAAGCATTTTTTTCAATATCTGTTAGAGCGCTGTCAAAATGTTCGTCTTTCAGAATATTTAGAATCTGTGGCCCAACAAAATAACTTCTTTAATTTTTGCTTCACTTAGCCTTGAGAATTTCTGACGCAGGTACTGAAAAGCTGGCCCATCTCTATTCAGTGCCTTAACAAAGCTTTTCATTCGGCCCAATTTGATGTGCAGTGGTGGCAACAAAATCTTTTTGGAGTCTACCGGCATATGTTGTACATTCTTTTGACCTGGCTCTAATGATTGTTGAACAGGCCAGTCTTGTCTTTTGTAATGAAGTGCCTTTGCCCGACTGTCCCATTCACACAAAACAGCAAAACTTGGTATAGCCTAGCTGCAACCCAAGTAAAAGTGCAACAACCTTTAAGTCGCCACAGATCTGCCATTGGTGCTCATCGTATTTTATGCTTGTCAATAGGTACTTCATATTGTCGTATGATTCTCTCATGCGAACGGCATATCCAACAGGCATAGACGCTAGAATATTTCCAATATGCAATAGTACTGCCTTTAAACTGAATGTTGAACTGTCTATAAACAATCTCCATTCCTCTGGCTTGTAGTTTATATTTAAAGCAGCCAATAAACCGCTAATGTTATTGCAGAAAGCCAAGTTATTTTCCATGTCAAAAAATGGCGATTACGAAAAACACATACCGAAACATCGTCTTCTAATAGGCTCCACTGCTGCAGTCTTGATCCTAGTAACTCTGCCTTACTTTTTGGAAGTTTTAGATCTCTCACGAGATCGTTCTGACTGGGTTATTTTGTGCGGTTGACGGTTTGACGTGCTTGGTGCGAAATCAGGATCTCTTGATGTTGATGGCATATCTTCTTCATGACAAATCGCTGTATCGCTATTATCTGATTCGTAAGTGAATGTTCCTGGGGGTTCTGGAATAGGAAGTTCGTCACTATGGGGCACAGGTCTCATGGCAGATGGTACATTTGAATAGTTGATAACCGATTTTTTCTTCTTGGATATACCTGCGCCTTACCCAACACGAGGTATCATGCAGAAATAGCAATCATTAACATGATTTGTAGGCTCTCTATAGACCATTTTTATGATTTAATCAGTTTCTCAGACTTGAAGCGCATGTATTACAGCAGATATGTGGCGCCCGATGTTTGTCTTGTTCCCCTATTTTGCAGCCGAAATAAAGCCGATATGCCTGTTTTATCAATGGGATAATAGACCGCTTCTGAGACGCACAAGTCACCTCACCACAAACATAACAGAAGTGATCTGGATTGCTTACACACTTTCGAGAAATCTTACAATGTCAACTATTCGATTAGACTCACTAACTTCGACTGACTAACCTCTCTGGGAACTGCAATCGATACTAGGGTCAGTTTGCAGAGCCTTGAACCCTTTTGTCCTCTTATGCTAAAGCTGGATCATTTCGCGCAGCTTGTAATTGAATGTGGGGGAAAAGAAGGGGTGTATGTCTGGTCATCTCTCTATTTCGGAGGGGAAATTAGGGGATATTCCGGGGTCATGTGCGATCGTGGCCAAGGTTGAAAAAGTCCTCTGGGCGACGCACTCTCAGTAGGGGAGGGGGCCTATTCTGCGGACTAACCTCTCCGCTTTGTAGCTGCTTATATACCCAAATACGGATTCTGGATTTTTCGAGAATATTCGAGAATTTTCTATTCAATTTCATAATATTCGCGATAGTGGCGTTTGTCATTTGTTTGTATACAGGGGCTGTTCAGTACAAGGCGGACTTGCGGTTACAGTGTTAATATATAGGGCACATGACATCACGTATCTCTAAAACTTGAACTAATATTAGAAAGATAAGTTTATTTTCGGTTTTAGCACACCAAAAATAGTAAGATTTAGTCGATTTTATTTTAGATACATTTTAGCTGTTGTCCAGTGTAATTTGTGTGGTGCAGAGTGTGCCGTGAATATTTTGTTTGCCATACTACCCCACAGTCCTTGCTATCAATATTGATTTCATTTTTTTTTCACATATTATCAAATTAGAATTTAATAATTTTTTCTGGTATTATCAACGAGGTACCATTTCCAGCTTAACCGGAAGTCGCATCAACTTTCGTGTTTTAAACGGAATGCCATACTTTTTTTTTACCTAACCGATAGAGAATTTTTTTCTTTTTTCAATTATATACTACACGTGCACATTCCTTTCGATAGTATCCTCAAAATTAATTTAAAAATTTGAGAGGTTTTAAAAATTTTTTATCTTAGTATACTTTGGTTAAACCGGAAATGTTACCTCGTTGATAATATAAAAAAAATGCTCTCAATACCTTTTTTAACAAAGATATTGCACTGGAACAGGTGTGTTGAATCACCCGGTATAAATTGCAAAATGGAAAAACCAATGTTAGGTATTGTAAATATTTAGGATATGGAAAGGATTGAAGTTGTTAAGCTTATGAACTTATTAAAATGTAAATCTTAATGAACATGCTGATTACATTAAAAAGAAAATATGTCGAAAATTTGTTTATTGCAAAGAATCAGTAAAAACTTAATGTGAGATTACTCCCTAGACACATTTGGACTCACTAGAAGAAATGATGCTTCAAAACGTGTAAAAGATATACACCTAGAAATGTGATGCTGCGCATGTTGAACGTAATGAATGACAAAAATTTTAGCGAGATCACCTGAAGATGTACCAGCACAACAACTCCAAATCATAACCGAACCACCGCCGAGTTTGACGGTACTGACTGTGTATTGCTCTACTTATCGCCCTTGGTCTACCACTTCGTACTTTATTTAGAAAACTGACACTTTCAATGTATTTTTTAATGTTATAATCAACAGTAGATTGATTTAAATGTAATTTTCTAGCAATTTGACGATTGCTTATGCCTAAGTTATGTTGTTCTACTATCAAAGCATGCGTTTCAACACTAATTTATTTCCGTCTCGGCATGTTTTAAAATTTTAAACGAAATTATAAACATTATTCGTTAAGAGAATGTTGTCGCTACTAACATGGAACGAAAACTGACCGTAATTTAAAAATATTACTCCAAAATTGCCAACTGTTACATTTTTTCTTGAATTTCAAGAAATGCGCTCTTTGTTGTCGCTACTACCTTCGCTTTTATAACGGCATTACCTCTCATACAAATAAAAGAAGTAAATAGACCGATATTATTTAATGAATTTAAGTGAATCTTACTGATTATTGGCATACTATTCAATAATGATGGAATGTATTTCCTAAATACATTCTTTGCGTACAAAAATCTAAAATCCTAGGGTGCCCAAATACTTATGAGCGGTAGTGTACATTTTCGAGTATTACCTATGCATATAGTGTACAACTGATGTACTTATACAATTTTCCTTTTACTTACAGGAGGAAATGATATCTATTCAAACTCCTATATATCGCCGAATTCGGCAAATGACAACGACGAAGTTGAATACGTTGACAAATCCATACACCAGACACACGTGACTTCCGCACCAAGCCAAATTCAGTCTTCAGAAAGCAAAACCTTACCAACGTCGAATGAAAATGAATCCGATCACGTGATCAACGCACGTTCCATCGAACCGACGATTTCGCCAACCACGGGCATTGACGATCTTCTATCGATCAAAAATGTCGGCGACCATATCGACAGCAATGACGTAGAATTGTCAGGCAGAGTACCGCAACTCATACGGCCTTCGAAAACTTTGAAAAGTGATAGTTGGAACGAATTAAAACACACTCACGTGAGGAAGTCGGGGGAAGCCAAAGGGGCTCCACAGGGACGATCCGTACCACTGTTGGAGCCCCAAGAGATCATCATAAAGCCCACTGCGACGATGAGTCAGAGTTTTGCTACCCTGTCTCATCAACAAGAAAGGCCTAGGCAGGTGAATCCGGATATACAAGATATCATCACTGGGATTGTAAAACTGCTTAATGGAAAAGTGAACGTTCAAGCTAATACCGCACCAGCTCATGGTGGGAGGCCTGTAAGGCCTTTGTCTTCTAGAATTAATAACCGGGGACCTCCTAGGATAACCGATGTTCCAGCTCTACCTCCAGATTTCGATGTACCAGCTCCCTTACCGCCGCCTCCTCTGGAGCAAATGACACCGCCAGTATCTCCGACTAAGATGCCCACGCCATATCCTTTTGATATCCCGCCCCATAACACATCACCAGTAAGGCCTTTTCCTATGGATAAAATCATACCATTAGGGAATAACAAAAGGCCACCAATTTATAGGCCCCCTATGCCACCTCCTTGGAATAGACCGCCGGGAAGGAGGCCACCTCCTGGTCGAAGACCCATTCCATCGCTTAAACCATTACCACCAAGAGTTCCTGATGATAGAATTAGTATAACAAGCGAAAAACCCACTGGAGATATTTTAGAGTTTAATATTGAGCATGAATTGAAGCCATCGATGGAACCTCAATCAAATGAAAATACCTCAGAGGAAGATATATCCACGAATATTCCTTCGAATATATCTAAATTTGAGGATCCTTTAGGAGAAGGCACAGTTGAAGAGGAAGATACGTCAAATTCGGATCACCCTACCAAAGATGCTAAATATGAAGAGGATAACAACGGATCAAATGAATCTTCACTGACAACCGAGGAAAATTCTAAAGAAATTTCAACAGAAAGTAATAAGACGGACATCGAAGTTACTTCTGTCGAAGACAACGTTACATCTACTGAAAGTATTAACACCACGACCATTTCAACAATTGAAGAATCAATCACAATTGCACCTTCGGTAGCTGTTAAAGAAGAAATTATTCCGACTCTTCTATTAAACGCAGGGATTAACGTCACAAATTCATCTTCCTCTCTACCTCAATCTTCGTCTGCCATAGATAAAATGCCAATATTACAATCATCCATACAAGAAATTATGCAAACTTTAGAAAAAGAATTGGTAAAATCTACGAGTTCTAAGCCAACTGAGTTATTGCCTGAGAACAAAGCAACATCAACATTTAAAATTGCTGAAACGACTATTAAAACAACTACTCAAAGTAAACGTAAGTTAATAAACAAAGTCATTTACGAGGATGGCCTATTAGACGTAACTCTGAAAATGATAAAAATATTTTTTTATTGGTTTAGGATGTAACAACTTTGAAAAATTCCTTTTCTTCTGAAAATTTTGACGGATGCAAACTGGAAGGTACTGGTTATGGAAATAATCCATAAGATGGGAAGGGTTTTATGTATATGAAGTTGAAAATATTTTTAGATTTTTAGACCTTCATCCACAATATTGCCCATCAAAATTTCAAAAAATATTGTCATATTATTTTGGAGATATGTCCGATAGGCTGTCGTCGTGAGTGACCCTGTTATTTTAAATTATACTGACAGTATATATCTTCATATTGTAGAAAATCAAACGCCTCTCATCCAGAATTACCATTCGTATTCGTATAGGCCACGCCCAGGAATAGTTTTGGACGATACTGAGTACAAGCCAGGACGTCCACCTATAGTTACAGCTAGACCGCAAGCAGGGCATAAAGGGGATGTGTTTGATGTTACTGTGTCTGCAGTACAAGGCCCAGGACATACTGGACAAGGGAAACCATTTGTAATACCAGGTACATAGACTGTTAAACAATTTCGTGGTATGCATTGACTTAAAGAAAATGATAATTTTTAGTGGACATAGATAGCGTCAATTTAGGCTCAAATTCAGAAGTAATCACTAGCCCGCAAGGTGACCAAGGGTTCGTCTCCATAGACGGTAGAAGAACTTACTTATTTGGCGATCCAACTATTTCTTCACAAGTTGCTGTAACTCCAAGTAGAGTATCGAGCAATTCCATAACAGCTACTGGCTTCGCTGTGGTAGATATGGAGAAGAAACCCGAAGGACTTCACAATAGCATCAAGCCTACGAAGAAGCGACCGCCTTATGGTAAACCTAATCAACCCCCTGTAAGGTAAAGAAAATTTCATCAAATTAAGTTTTTTTTTTTACCATTTAAATGTTGTAATAGAATTGATACCTGCATCATTGATGACGATTCCACTTGCGGCTCACAATATGAAATATGCCGCATTGAAGGTGGAGTTAGTGCTTGTCACTGTCGGCCTGGTCATGCCCGTATCAAATATAGAGATCCTTGCAGGAGAATTGTTTCCGTTATTCTATCTTTACGTGTGGATAGATTGTATGAAAGAAGAATTGTATGGGCAAATGATTTAGCAGATAAAGGAAGTGAGAGTTTCCAACAACTTTCATACGAAACGGAAAGAGCCGTAAGTTCGAAATAACCAGTTGCTTTAAATGACGTATTCAAACACTTTGGCAGTGGCGTACTAAAACTATACTATTAAAGGCGCTTTTAAAGTTACGGTAGATTTACCATGGTCATGCTTAATTTAGCAAAGAATAAGGGCTGAAATTTAAGGGTCCTGACTTCATTGAAATGTGTTTGTTATTGTAAATTTCCATGCCTTTATAATAATTTAATTGTACATTGCTGTTTATATTGGGTTGGCAAGATGCAATTTCGTTTTTGTAGTGTGAAATCCTGAAATTGGTAGTGCTGCATTTTACGGCTCTCATTTCACACAATCACTGTTCATATACAAAAATCAATGCAACGTTGCCAAATTTTCAAGAGTTTATATTTATTAGTTTAGTTCAATTTTCTCTATTAGAAGTAGCAAGAAAAGGCGGTCTAATCATATAGAGCGAGAAAGGGCAATTAAATCATCAATGTTGCAATAATCCCGCAAATCACACGGTAAATGACATTAAGATATTTTGCAAAAGTCCTTGGACACTTAATCAAATTTTAACAACCGTATATGTGTCGTGTCGCAATTTTATGCTTTTAATAAAGAAATTCATACATAAATCTGACTATTTAGTATGTTTCTTTTAATATGGATACTCTAATCTGGCAATACTGCGTAGTTATGCGCATGCGCGGTGAGGCACGTGAAATGGGAGCCGTGATGTGCAGGATTACCCATTTTTTTATACAAAGAACATACTTTTATCAATCATTTTGTTCAATGACCTTTTGCCATCCTTCTTGCAGCTTCCTGATTCCGCGCCCATAGAAATTTTGGTCCTTATCAGCAAAAAACAACGAAATGCGATTTAAGGTCATCATCATTTGTGAACGTTTTACCATTCCAAGAGTTTTGCAGACTTCGAAATAAATGGTAATCAGATGGTGTCAGGTCAGGGCTGCGAAATCACTTTCCAACCAAGCTCGAATAATTTCCCACGAGTTACTAAAAATGTGCGAGGCTTTGCATTATCATGATCCCTTGCGATTTGCCAATTCTGGCATTTTTTTTTGATTCTACATTACATTTAACCCCTCTGTAATCTCTCGAGCAGTCATAAGACGATTCTCCTCAATTATGGTTTCGATTTGGTCATCAACTTCAGTAGGTCGACCAGAACGGAATTTTTTTAATCAATTTTCATACGTCCGTTCTGTTATGCAATCAACACAATAAACTTCACATCTCTTTGTGAGCCTCGCACATGCTTCTCAAGTAATGTAAATGTGACTGATGTCAAATGCCAAAAGAAAAAAAAAACATAACGTTGACAGATGTCCTTTAAAATAATTACAATGCTCTCTATGTGTGACAACCGAAAATACTTTCTTGCCAACCCAATATATCAGTTCTGTAGGCCTTAAAGGTCTGCACCTGACTTAAATTTTCTTTGTTGTTTCTCTCCACCTCTTCCTGTCTATGGTTAAGTTTTGCCATCTTTCCACCCCTACAAATCTTATATCTTCTTCGCATGTCTCTAACCATTTCCTCCGTGGTCGTCCTCCATTTGCTCATCTATTATCCGGCATTCTTGATGAATTACTGTTGTTATTTGGAAGAATAACACGTTGTAATTCTTGATAAGTGTCCCAACCATCGTAATCTAGTTGCCCTGGCTTATCATTGGTTTCTGATATAGCTGGTTGATTTCCGAATTTGCCCTTTTGCTCCATCCACTTATCTGTTCCTTGGTACCACCGAAGATCTTCCTTAACACTTTACGTTCCCATTCCTGTTAACTTTCTTAATTAATTCAATAATTTATCACGTGATAGCGAAGTGTTTCAAGCAATTGTATACATAGACACAGTCTAATAATTTCTTTGAATAGTTGGAATCCGCCATGTCTATGACTCCATTCAGCGACCAATTTCTGCGCGCTAAAGTGAATAGCATCTATCAGGGTGACAGGGCAGCCGGTCAAGCTGGGGTGTTCGTAAATTTGACGTTGCAATTAGAAGAAAACGCTGAAACATCGAAGCCAACGGTCCGAGGGCATATCCAGAGGGAACTCTTGGGTGTTATACATCGTAGAAGTAATAATGTTGGAAATAGCGCGTTATGGGTTGATAGCCCGCCGGGGTCCATATCAAACCTGCAAGGTAACTTTGGTCAAGTAATAAAAGCCAGCAAAATCTAGCTTTGAATTGTATTGTAGATCTCGATGAATGTTCTTCACCAGAATTACACGATTGCCATGACTTAGCGAAATGTATTAACATCTTTGGAAGCTTCAAATGCGAATGCAATGATGGATACAGAGATCCTTGGGCTGATAATAGGTATCGAGCTGGACGTCAATGTGAACAATGTTCTCCTCAATTCTGTAACAAGAGAGGAGAATGTAAATATAAAGATGGTCACGAAGTTTGCATGTAAGTACCCCCTGATGGATGGTAAAATAGGCAAAAACCTTATCTTCTTTTATTATATCTAGTTGTTCTGGTAATTATTATGGCAATCAGTGCGAATTAGATGGTGAAGTCTTAGGAGTGGCTATTGGAGCTAGTGTATCAGCGGTGTTTATAATTGGCCTTACTTTAGTGGGTCTTGTAATGTGGAGGTAAATTTTTCGTTTTATTCAATTAGTTACCTTTGTTAGTTCACAAGATATTTCATTCCACAAATAGCCGACGTTGGAATAAGGAGCAGAAAGCAGCAGTTGGTAGTCCTGTCTTTGGTTACATGGCAACTGCTGGAAATACGATCAAAACACCCGCTGTAGGACCACCTCCTTATCAATTAACACTGGAAGATCGCTTGAGGTGGGCTCAAATTGCTGATGCAATGGCTCAAGCGAACCATTACGCTGTATGTATTAAATATCCTAATCCAATTTCGCCTAAAACTTATATTTGTATTTTATTACATACAGCCTGAGCCGGTAACAGGTCCTCCGAGACCATCATCAGCTGTATTCGGCTATCCTCCGTTATCAATGCATGGTACATTACAGCATGGATCCCTTCATGGTACCTTACCTCCAGTTCCACTCCCGCGCTTGGGTCTACAAGCGCAGTTAGCAGCTAGAGCGGCTAGCACTCACAGTGCCCGGAATATGGATAATTCCAGTTCTAGCGAAGAGGAGGATAAGACTGATTTATTGGGTAGGAATTTCCAGGTTCCAAGGCCTAAAAGCAGGAGTAATGCTTCGATTGCTGTAAGTAAATCGTTTTATGTGCTTGAAGGGCGCTAATCAATTTTTGCTGATTTCTTTGGTATCATTCCTTGAACTGGATTTATCTCATTAGAACCAAAGAATTAATTTCGTTTTTCACCAGAAGCAGCATACGTTCTGCTAGTTTAAGATCTTCTTGAAATCAACTTCTTGTGGGTTGTACAATTGATATTGTAAGGCTGTGTCTTTTGTCATTAGCTACAGCAAGGTTTTGGTCCAATGAGAAAAAATGTAGTGATATTTCTGGGAATCGTATCAATGTTCACTGGAGATTATTGTTTGCTGATTTTTTCTTTACTTATGCTCGCAAGATTGTAAAGGGAAGCAGCGTTGGTGGCCTCTTCCATAGATTTTGGCCTAGTCTCTTCTTATGTCTCAGTCTTACACATGAGGATAAGATCTTGGTTATTTTGTTCTTGAAAAGGGGGTACAATTAACAACTTTTAAATGTGTACATCGAAATTCACTATCGTAAATCATAATTATATTTCCTTAAAATAAATTTTATTAAATGTATTGTCTCAGTGCTTGTAATACTATTTACATGCAGTATTTGAATTTCAAAATTAAACATCGTGACCATTGATACCATATCGAATTGCAACATTTTGATATGTGTTGCTGCACATGCGAAATACTTTTGGTGTAAAATTAGAATCATATTTCCTTTACGGAATAGATATTGGATGTAAATAGCAAAACACAGGGAACCAAACATTTGGATCTTATTAATTTGAAAACAAAAAATTATAAAGATGATTTGAAGAACGACATGCAGAGAAACGTTTACTTGTATGAAGACTGTGTCCGCTTCAATTCAAGACAATTACTGTTTCTATTACTGTAAACTCTTGGCGTAGAAAAATTGTTTAATTTTGATTTAAATCCATTTAGCAAATTTCAAAATTTTATTTAGATCTCATTTAATTAATTTTTCTTCATTTATGGGAGTTAATTTGTTAAAAGAATCTTATTACAATATGTATTGTCGTAGCCACACCCGGTCGTATAATCGATCACATAAAAAGTGGCGCCACCAATCTTCAACGTGTCACTTTTCTCGTATTGGACGAGCCTGATCGCTTGTTCGAATTGGGTTTCGAACCGCAAGGGTAATCCGTATGCAACCACGTTCGGCCCGATCGGCAAACGTTGTTGTTCAGTGCCACCTTTCGGAAGCGGATCGAGAAATTGGCAAAAGATGCACTCGACGATCCGGTAAAGATTTCCCAAGGTCAACTTGGACAGGCCAACGAAGACGTCACCCAGCACGTACTGCTGTTGCCCAATCCATTAGCTAAACGGGAATGGTTATATAAGAAGTTGGTGGAATTGCTATCGGCTGGGTCGGTGCTGGTTTTTGTAACGAAAAAATTGGACGCTGAACAAGTCGCCCACGATTTGAAAGCTAAGGAATTCGATTGTTTATTGCTACATGGCGATATGGAACAGGCAGATAGAAATAAGATGATAATGAGCTTCAAGAAGAACGAGTGTTCGTTGTTGGTAGAGACGTATGTAGCGGCGCGTGGTCTGGATATCCCGCACGTTCGGATGGTTATTAACCTCGATATCGACACCCATACGCATAGAATAGGAAGAACGGGCGTTCATGGTGATGCCTATACGTTGCTGACCGAAAAGGATAAGGAATTCGTCGGGCATATCGTTCGCAATTTGGAAGCCGCCCATCAGGAAGTGCCGCAGGAAGTTCTAGATCTAACGTTGCAGAGCAGTTGGTTCAGAAAGTCCAGATATAAGAAGAAAGATCAAAGTCCGAACGTAGGCGGTCTTGGTTTGGGCTTCAAAGAGAAAGCACAACGTCCGCCAACCGCTAGCAGCTCGACGCGTACGTCTTCAGCGTTACCGGCGGTTCAGTAATCGCCCGCTAGAAGGCCAGCGACTGACCGATTGTCGGCGATGAAAGCGGCCTTCAGGGCGCAATATCAACCACAGTTTACAGCATGTTCGGAAATACCACCGCCGCAACAGCAGCAAGAAAGTCAGGCGATCCAACCGAGCACCAGAAAGAAAAGCAGGTGGCAGTAAAATTATTTTCCTACTCTTCTTTTTTTTGGTAACTAAATATCCCTTTTGCGGGGAAAATTGGAAATTTCTTCGTTACCATCCTCCCTCAACCAACCGTCTTTGGAGCGAGGACATTATAATTTAATTATAAGTCCAGATAATGACGAGTGTGGGGTAGCATGGACAAATCTACTGGTTTGTTAATTTTTCTATTCACTTATTTCGTCCAAATTAATGTAGAAATCGTCTGGAATAAGCAACAGCATAAATTGCAAAGTACAACAAATAATATTTCATCAATTAAATCTTTATCTGAAAGATTTCGGTAAAGTAGCAGTGGATTTTCTCATTTAAAGCTTGTTGGTGACAGTTTGGATCACAAAATCATCAACATACAACCTCCTGGTTAAGTCACTGCATTCGTTCTCGTATGCTGTTTGCAGAAATAATATCATTTGATCGAAAGTCATCGAAAAGTTTCTATTTGGGTTAAATTATCAAAATTGGCTGTGAAATAAAACAATCGCCGGTCTTTCGCGATTTAAAATAAAAGAAAGATGAACGACGCTACACTTTTTCATAAATCTTTATTCGGCCTTGGTTGAATCAAAGTGTGTCTTAAATCCAATCCCAATATAAGTGTTCGTTTGTGTATTCAAAGTCTTTATTAGAAGAGAAAAGTGTTAAATATCCAGAGCAGGCAGTTTCTGTAGTGGGTATATAAACAGAGGGTCTATATACATTGGCTTCGTTCAAAAATTTAGTTACTTTTCAAATCTTAAAATTCGTTAATTTCATTTTACTGAGTTGGAAATTCATTCTAAAATTGCCGTAAGGGTATCCAGGGATACCCCCGAACCTACAAGAATCGTTTATTCAAATTAAAATTCGAAAATTTAACAAAATAAAAAAAAAATCCGAGAAAGATATTTTAGTATATAGACATCTTCAACTAAGACTATCAAAAGGATTAAGCACACTTGTTATAATAATATAATACTGCAAGGATGTAAGGATATGTTTGTAGTGAAACTGTGATAGTCGATAAGAGCGACGATACCAGCTATGATAAGAGGGATGATACTAAGAAAAAGGGGAAATAAAAGGGCTTTTCCGAAAATTTATGAAAATGGGGCCGGATTGGTGTTTTTGGCCTTGGGACCAAGCGCTTTTAAATTTGATGTAAATCATATAATTCGTTGTAAATCTTTTTTTGAAATTTTGGTGTTTCCAGCATAAACATCCACATACAAACAATGTATCCCACTGCTTCGCTGTTATCGTCGCTCTTATCGAGTATCACAGCTTGCGTTTGTAACCATGGTTTGACACAGTCTTGCCAACGCATCGCTCTTATCGCCTATCACAGTTTCACTATAAACACACCCTAAGATTTTTACCATAGTAACTTTTATTTGTTATCGATGATAGGTTATCTGTCAAATTCAAATATCGTTTATACAGGGTGATTCAGTATTATTTGGGAAATCTTAAATATTTACCAACCAAATTCATAAAAAGACCACATATCCGAGCTACACCTTGTTAAAAGTTTTTATAATGGAAAATTACATTCAAGCAAAATTAATCTTTAACAACAAAGAATCTGAGTCAGTAGTGTTACGAATAAACAATTTTATTAAAAAAGGTTGTTCATGCATTTTAGGTTAGATATATATGTATCTATATAAATCACTTCTGTGTTAGAACCAATAAATTATCTTCTAAGGGTGGTCATTAAAAAAGACCTATTCTCAACGAACTGACAAGTTTATGACTAGGGAAATTTATGTGACGTGCAACTAGAAGTGACAAGGACTTGATTTATTTAGACATACGAACAAACCTGTATGTATACCTCTTTTTAACACAAGTTGCCTTCTAGCCGCGCAAGCGGTCATACCTAGTATACAGTTCACTCCAGTAATGTAATTCAATTAAAGTACTATTAAACAAAACACCATTCTAGTTTGATTCTTGCAATATCAGCACTAGATTTAAACAAAGGTGTTCAAATTGAAATCCGTTAACTTCAGTGCATTTTCTACAACACCGAACCAGTGAATCAATCGCGCCAGATATTTGTATTGGATTTCCTTTACTCTTAAAATTAACAGTCTTTTTGCATTGATAGGTGTCGCAATACACTTTATCTTTGAACCCAGCTGAGATTGAATTGAATCCAGCTGTCATTTGCAATTCCAATGTGCAAAATCAATGAGATGAATGTGACTGGTGGTCAAAACAATTATGTGTCGTCCCAGCATAACCGTAACAGCTGGAGCAGTCAACGGAACTCGGCGTGCGCCTGTCTGATGCGATGCGGGTGGCAAAGCAGTTCAAATTCGTATACATTCATCATCACTAGTGCGGCGTGTGCCTGTGAATTAAATCAGCCGAGCGGAATACTAGTTATTCAAGATAATTTTTAATTAAAAATGTCCAGTGTGCGCAAGGCTAAACAACAACCCTTTGCTGATAAAGTACAAAACTTTATCTGTGAGTTTCCAGATTTGTTGTACAACGGTGCTAAAATAGTTTGTAAAGTGTGCGAGAAAACTTTGATGTTTTGGCAAAAGAACGACTGTAGGAAGCATGTAAATGGTGCAAAACACAGAAATAGAAGAAACGGCGCGTCAAATAGAAATGACTTTATTTTCGATTTACTTGTCATGATGATAACATGTAATTTGTCAATTAACATACTGGATAAGAAATCGTTTAAGAACTTTTGGAACAAATACAACCCGGAGTTGAAGTTGCCAGCTACGGCAACAGGACGCATGCTTTACTTGTACGCAAAGAGGTGGAAAATAAAATCATATCTACATTAAAAAATCAGTTGCTTTGATTGTGTGTTGACGATACAACAGATTGTAAGAAAAATTCTATTATACATGTTATAGTTCGTGTACTGGATTAACATAAACCGACATTTCCACTGTTACTAGCTAGCAAAAGATTACAAGGGTGTACTATTGCATCAATTACGACTGTGATACTTACTACGTTGAAAAACTTTCAAATCTCAACACGTCAAGTGTTGATGTTTATGAGCGATGGTGCAGCGACAATGCGTGCGGTAGGCCGTTCTCTTCTTGAACTTGCGACTGTTTACATGTAACTTTACATCTTGTGGCACAAGCTATTAAACAATGTTATCCTGAGGTAGATGCATTAATATCAAGTACAAAAAAAGTGTTTCTCCAATCTCCAAAACGTCTTCAAACATTTCACGCACAATGTCCCGGTATTCGTAAACCACCACAGCCGATTCTTACACGTTGGGGAACCTGGTTGCAGGCAGCTTTTTATTATGCTGAACATTTCAAAAAAGTAAAAGCTGTTATTCTACAATTCAATCCTTGCCGAAGCTGCAGCTATTAAGGAGAGTCAGTCAAAATTTCAAGATACTTCTGTTGAAACAGATTTACAAAGTATTCATAGCTACTATAAATGCTTACATGACGCACTGGAACAATTACAAAATAGAGCGTTGTCGTTAGTGAAGTCACTGCAAATAGTGGACGAAGTGCATACTCTGTTACGCACTATAGATGACGCAAGAAATATTCGCGTTTTAAAAAAGTTGGAGAGTGTGTTAGAGAAAGATTCCCAAATTTTTTCACATTACAACAAATTTGTAATGGTACTTTGACTAATCCATTAATTGAGTTCAAAGATTATTTTAATCATACATGTATTACATCGGTAGATGTCGAACGATCTTCCTCCAAATAGAAACACATTTTTTCACCATTGCGAACACGGTTCCACGAGACAACTATTGAAACATATTTAATGCCATCAATTTTTTACGATTCTTATCCACTGGGTTATAATACTGATGATGGTGCTTCTACTTCTCATGTTCAGTAACTTTCCCAAAGCAATCCGCCAGCCTTTCTTGATTACGCTGCTTAAGAGGTGAGTGTTTCACAGCCTTACAGATATTATAATTCTTGATTACTTTTTTTTTATTATTATTCGCTTTATTACTTCTTTTTCGGTATTATAAATATTGAAGAAACCGCACGCCTATGGCGCGACGAACGATTACCTTACTCTAATTATGATTGAAGAAGCTTGCAATGAAATGCAACAAAATCCAGTACAAATATCCGGCGCGATTGATTCCCTAGTTCGGCATTGTAGAAAATCCATTGAAGTGAAGGGATTGCATTTTGGACACCTTCTTTAATAAAACATTCGCAACACTAGCATTTAACGTAATTTTCCTTGTTATTAAATGACAAATTTTGCTTTAATGCAATTTTCTATTATAGAAATTTTCAACAAGCTGTAGCCCGAAAACGAAGCATTTTTGGATATATGTTTATATGTGATTTTTTCATCAGTTTGATTGGTAGAATACGTTATTTAAGTTTTCCCTAATAAAATTGAATCACCCTGTATTTAACAGTTTGTAGTTTTGAGGCGTTGTTTATGATTTTAAAGCTTTTTTTTCGTCATTGATAGTATTCTATTTAGTAGCTATTTTAGCTGAAGTAAAAGAGGTTAATAGAAGATTTTTTCCTTTAACTAATAAGTCTTAAACAACTAAAAGAAGGCAAATTAACATTTTTAATTTCTTCAAGTTTATAGACTTCATTTACATTGGCTTCAGAAATAATATGCATGGTATATGATTTGTTTTTGACTTAATTAGTGTTGGAAAAATGCTCTTCAGTGGTAAAACAATATTAATCTGATATTTTTGCTAGAATCAGAGTGGGATATATTACGATGTCGACTACGAACAACATGATATATACAGCAAGGCTGGAACTGGTATACCAATGAGCACCTATGCAGTTGGACGACCATATTTTAGGAACTGATCAACATTTTGGACTGTTTCGTGTAAATATCAGTGTATAAATGATCAATATACGGACTACTCGCTAATGATTCCTTGATTAGTTTATTACTAAATAGTGTCTGTACATATTAATAAGAAATATAAACAATTTAAAACAAACAACTGAGATAATATTGAAAGGAGTGTGAGGAATATTTGTATCACGATCTGCAGGAATTACAGTCTGTTTGACAAGAGCGTGATCGGCGAAACTTTTTTTTGAAAACCGTTAGAGAGATGGTTTAAGTATAAGCAAGTAGCGACACCCTTCCCCTAAGATGCTTTATATAGAAAACCTTAGTTGTTCGACCTTTGTCACAGAAGGACGTACTTTGTCATGAGTGCCGCGTACGCATCACGTTACGAAGCCGTGTTTTTGTGTTTGCATGCAAAAGGACCGAAAATGTCGCACGGAACGGCCGCTAAATACATGAAGAAGTCAAAGGCATTTGTTAATAAGTGGGTGAAACGATATTCTGAAGTAAAAAATGTTGATGATCTGCCGGATTGTGGCTCCACGCAAAAAACGACGAAAAAGGAGGATAGGATGATTTTACAGCTATTCGAAAAGAATCCTCGCCTATCATTACGTGGTGGGCAAGTGGTTTTGCGTAATAAAGGTCTAAATGTGTCAAGTGATACTATAAGAGGCTGTTTACTGGCTCATGAAGTAAAATTTCGTAGCACAATGAAGAAACCGCTACTGTCCGAAAAATACGTTGAAAAGAGACTCACTTGGGCGAAGGAAAATTTGGATCGCGATTGGGACAACGTAATTTTCTCGGACGAAGCTTCTTTTTGGGCACGTTCTTCCATCACTCATACCTGGTGTACCCACGCCAATAGATTAATCTAGCGGACCGTCAAACATCTGGTAAAGGTGCATGTTTGGGGCTGTTTCTCAAAACAGGGATTTGGCACTTTGCACGTGTTTACAGACAATTTAAGCGCTGCTAAAATGGTCAAAATATATCAGAAGGCTTTATTACCATCTGCCCAAAGGTGGGAAAGAAAAAACATGCATTGGCTGCTGCAAGAAGACAATGACCCGAAACATCGGAGTCATCTTTGTACTGCGTGGAAACAAGAAAATGACGTTAATGTACTGGATTGGCCATCGCCGGATGCAAATTCCATAGAAAATGTTTGGGCACTCATGAAGTTTAAGCTCCGAGGAAAGAAGATCCGGAGTGTTAAGCAATTATCTCGTCAAATTCGACTTGTATAGAGGTCTTTGTCTCCAGATTATGTTATCAAACTAGTAGAAAGTATGCCTCGGAGAGTCCAGTCAATTATTGGTAATGAAGGCGACTGGACATCTTATTAATAATAAAGCATCACAGTCTATATCATGTATAATAAAACATCTCCTCTAAGGTTAGTCCTATTTACATATAGATTTTTCATGAAATTAGGAGATACAGTTCAAAGGTAGTTTTATGGGTGAAAGGTCGCATCGGATTGGAAGGCAACGAAAAGGTGGACACGTTTGCCAAATCTGGTTGCAAAAATTCAGAAATTCTGCATCATATTTTACCACCGTCTGATGTATTCAATGCTGTCAAAAGGGTTATTCAAAGCGACTATAATGAGTATTATACAAGTGCAGCAACAGGAAACTTCTACAAAGAATCCCAATAACACCATGGTTTCAGAAATGTTTTATTCATAAACGTATGGTACAAGAAGTGTGCCGATTAAGGTCCAATCATGGTATATGCAATAGTTACCTTAAGAAGATTAAGTTGAAAGACAGTGAAACATGCGAATGTGGAGAAGAGGAAAGTCTAGAGTATATTATTATGAATTGTCCTAAATTTATATATTATTTTCTTCGCGAAAACAAAATAAAAGTGTAGTTTTTTGTTTGTTTCTTAAGGTATGACTGGTAGTGCGTTTGCATAGTGTAACTGCGTAATCCTTCTGTTTCTTCCTTTGTGGGTTTTCCCTTGTACCGTGGTTCTGTCATGTGTGTCAATTTATTAAATAATGCATGAATCCCTGGGCGAGAAGTGTGTAACCCAAGTTAGTCCTTTGTTTGAATCTTGAGCGAATGTGAGATGATGGCCATGGCAAGCGCTACAGCCATAAATTGACTAATCAATCAATCATAATGTGTGTAATTTTTTAAAAATTTTTATATCCTAAATTATTTTCGAGTTTCGCCGATCACGCTCTTGTCAAACAGACGGTACATCAGTTCATCAATGCGAAGTGACGCGCTGACAATGTTTCTATAGTATAATAGTCTTTTTAATTTCTTTTTTGTCCAAAGAAATCCATATTCGTAGTAAGTCTTCAATAGATATTGTAATTATTTAAATTAATTAGGTTTAATTTACGTTTATAGGCATATTTTTGTACATATAATGCATATTTATTATTTGTATTTGACTTTTATACGGCTATTTTATTCTATACGTTTTAGAATATTAAATTAAATGTGTCTAAATACTTTTAATGTGTTCTCCTTATTATTTTATTTTAATTAACCTACCCTTTACAAATACCGTAAAACGAGGGCTACTTGATGAAACTTTTTGGAAAATATATTCAGCCATTACTAAAGTATGTAGTTTTTTACAAAACTAAAAATATCCCATTTGTCGCATGGTCCCAAGGATGTTTTTACATTATTAATCAAAATCCTGAAGTACACAATTTTTCTAAAAAAAATAAATAAATGTCTTATTTCCAAGTCTTGGGGTGTCTTGAAAATCGGCTTAAAATATATTTTATTTTTATGTATGTACATTAAACATACGGCAAAAATTCAAGGGGTTATTCCATGAACTATTCTAAGAATATTTTGTACTTTTATGATTTTTGAAAAGCCCCTTTGTTGCGAAGATTTTGATAATTTTTTAATTTTTTGATATTTTTGAAATTATTAATGTAGCCGAAATAAAAATATGGCGTACAACGCTGAACTTACCAAGTATAAAAAAATTGTAAAAAAGCGTTGTTATCTTTTAACAACATTCCGATTACAAAGAACGGCTGTTACCCACTAACAATAGGTAAGTGCAGACATAGAAAAGTAAATCAGTTAAAACGTGGATTTCATTTGAATACGTTTCGTGATTGATCATTTCGTATGTGTCAAATTTGTTGAGATTGATTGACGTGTATTTTCTGTCTTTTAATACTTAAACTTTTGTTAGTGAAGTCCTCTATCATGAATCGCTATACGAACGTCGAGATGACTGACATGCATTTCATTTATGGACTTGCTGATGGCAATTCATTAAAAGCTAGACGGTTGTACATTGAACGATTTCCTCACCGTAATGTTCCTGATAGAAAAACCTTCCAAAGTATTCATCAACGTCTTCATGAAACAGGCACATTGAAACGAAGTGGAGGTCTAGGAAGGCCAATGACAGTAAGAACGGTAGAATTAGAAGAGAATGTACTGGACATACTAGAGGAAGATCCAGGTACTTCTACACGAAAAATTGCAAATACTTTGAATGTAAGTAATGGGACTGTTTGGAAAATTCTTAGGGAGTATTTGTTAACGCGTTCAGGTACTTCTTCCTGCTGATTTTCCTCCACGGATTGCATTCTGTCGGTGGCTTTTGCACACATTGATTCAAATCCCTCAACTACTGACACTGATTCTTTTTACCGATGAAGCGAATTTCTCAAGAAATGCAATAAGGAATTTTCACAATAACCATGTGTGGGCTGAAGAAAATCCACATGAAGTACTTGAAGATCGTTTTCAACATCAGTTCTCGTTGAACATTTGGTTAGGAATTGTGGGTGACTGGCTAATTGAACCGGTATTTCTACCAGGAAGACTTACCGGCGAGGTGTATCGAAACTTTTGGAACAAACGCTTTCCTCTGTTTCTGGAGGATGTACCGTTGGCAACAAGAAATGCAATGTGGTTTATGCACGATGGTGCACCAGCGCATTTAGTGTGGTTGCTCGTGAGTTTTTAACAGCAACATACGGAGATCGTTGGATTGGTCGAGGTGGACCTCACTTATGGCCTGCTCGATTCCCGGACTTAAACCCCTTGGATTATTTCCTATGGGGCCATCTAAAGTCATTAGTTTATTCTACTCCAGGGGAAAATGTGGAAGATTTAAGAAATCGGATAATTGCTGGGTGTAACTCAATAAGAAACGACCCTGGTGTTTTTGAAAGAGTTCGGCAGTCAATGAGGAGAAGATTGGATTCTTGCATCCTAGCTGGAGGTAGTCATTTTCAACAGTTCTTGTAGATTAAGAAACTTTAAATGTAATTTTTGGTAATAAAATGTTGATTTTGTCGAAAATTTTTCTCGCCCTATATCTTCGAAACAAAGGGGCTTTTCAAAAATCATCAAAGGACAAAATATTCTTAGAATAGTTCATGGAATAACCCTTTGAATTTTTGCCGTATGTTAATAAACACCCTGTATACTATTGGTTCGGAATGAAAATGCGAAGATATAAAACCTACTTGTATTAGCTCTTGAAACAGGTAAAACAGATAAAAAAGGCTTGCTTAGACGTTTAAAATTTTTTTTTATACATTTTAACATGGGAAATAAAGTTAGATAAAATACTGTTTAAACTTAACCAATATACCTAAACGGAATTAACAATTCTAAATATATCTAGTTCCTGAACATACATAACTGGCCTCTCCTTACAAGGGAACATCCCGAACCCGTAAATTCCAAAAAAATTGAAACTTTGTGGACAAGTAGTCCTCATCCCAAGATGTTCGAAGCCATTTTCCTTATCGGCCCAATTTCGTTTTAAGAGAGTGAAACCATCCATCAAATTTTACTTGATTTTCGGTTTTTTGAAAATAATTCGATAACGGATGGACCAAATACATCAAAGTTATATATCAAAATAATCGTCTCTTCGAGCTCTATTACATATGTGAAAATAGCATAGTATTACTATTTAAAAATTTGGTGGTGCCTTCCCCACCCCTTCACGAATGAACCTATTCAAATGCCATATTGTGGATGTTATACAGCCTTTCAAGCAGAATCAAAAATGTACTTCACTTTGTGTAAAAGGGTTATTAAAAAAATGAGGAATGTAACATAAATTTTGATGTTTTTAGATAGATATGTTTTAGAAAACAGAAATATAGATAAAAATGAATTAATATAAGAGGGAAAGTCATTAAATAAGTCACAAACTGTTGTGGGAAAGCTGAAAATAGCAGAGAGCTATTTTCCATATCTGTCATTGGGGGACAGCACTATCCAGCTTAATGATAATCAAGTGACAGTTGACGTGCGCGTACACAAGCAGTGTTAAAATGGCGACCGTGCTCGAAGAGTGTACTGTGGAAGAGCAGCGTGCTGTTGTGCGTTTTTTCTGGGCAAAAGGACTACCTGCAAAAGATATCCATAAGGAAATGTCTCCTGTTTACGGTGAAAAGTGTTTGTCGCGTAAAACCGTGTATAACTGGGTCGAGAAATTCTCACAAGGGCGCTCAAAAGTTGTTGACGGTCAGCGAAGTGGCCGCCCCGTTCAGATTGCGACAGATGCAACACTTCGAAGGGTGGAAGAGATGATTCGAACTGACAGGCGGGTAACAATAGACAGCATAGCAACTGCAATAGGGTGTTCTCATGGTTTAGCCTACGAACTGATGCACGATCGTTTGAATTTCCGAAAAGTTTGCCCACGGTGGGTTCCTAGACAACTGACCGAGGAAACAGAAGGATTCGAATGGGCTTGTCCTTGCAACACCTCTCTAGGTACGCAGAGGAAGGGGAGGACATGCTTAAAAATTGAATTTTTCATGGGTGCACCACTACCAACCCGAAACAAAGCGTGCTTCAATGCAATGGAAACGTCCTTCTTCACCGTCAACAAAGAAATTCAAGGTTGTGCTGGTAAGCTGGTAAGGTTATGCTTACCGTGTTCTGGGATTCTCAAGGAGTGCTCCTAGCCGATTTCCAGAATAGAAATGAGACTGCTGAATCATACTGTAGAGTTTTGTTGTTGCTTCTGGATGCAATTCGACGAAAACGTCTAGGCCTACTGACGAGAGGAATATTGCTGCATCACGATAACGCCAGGCCGCATTCGACCCAGTTGACCTAGGCGAGAATTGAAAATTAGGGTGGGAACTTCTTCAACATCCGGCTTACAGTCCCGACCTAGCCCCAAGCGACTATCATCTGTTTGGTCCACTAAAAAAGCATCTTGGCGGAACACATTTCGAGAGTGATAATGATGTTCAACAAGAGGTACGCACATGGTTCAGACGGCAGCCCAAACACTTTTATGCAGCAGGCATTGGAGCATTAATAAAGTGATGGGATAAGTGTATCAATGCAGATGGAGACTCTGTTGAAAAATATACCTTGTTTTTGGCTAACTATTTCTCTTATTACTTTTATAATAGCTTTTTGTGACCTACTTACTGACTTTCCCTCGTAATAATATTGCATGCTTTTCGGATGTCGATATTACATTTCATAGTGGTAGAAAAATTTATTCAAACTAACATAAAATTGAAAGCACATCTAGTGGATGAAAGAAGAATTTGACAAAGTAATCCCTTCTTTAATTATTACTGTTTCCGCTGAACTTAGGGAACGCTGTAGACGTTAGCGGCTACAAACAAAATACGTATTGATTATTCTGTACGAAGCTTTTGCTTCGCTTCGCTAGATTGCGCTGTAGTCCATTTACACAGCACAGTTTTTATTTAGAAATTTAAAATTTTAAATCGTAATTTTTAACGTTAAGGAAGAGTAATTGTTTTAAAGAGGTTGTTCAAATATCATTCCATACCATCAGGTTGGTAATATTATATGACGATAGTGAACTAATTGCAATAACATTCATGAAAGAGAAAAATTAACAATTACCAAAACAGGAAAAAATAAACAAAAATAACGAACAAAAAACAAAGACATGAAACACACGCGGGTTTAATAGCAATAAATAATGGAATGAGTGGAAATTTGAATGTTAACTTGAGCAGAAGTAACGTAGTACAACGCAGCTACTAAATTGTATCGTCAGTCCACGAACTCCACCAATTGGAAAAGTAAAACAATTTGCAAAGCCTAATTCCTAATTCATATAATTTTCTTTTTTTTTATCATTAAAATTGTTCTAGCGAGCTTCCACTCTTCATTAGTGTGAAGTATAGACAAGTAATTATGGTTAGAAACGAGAACTAAATTATAAATAAATTTACTTATACACGTGAAAACTTTTTTAAGTATCGAAAATCAAATGAAAATTTAAGAAAAATGTAAAGTAAGCGAAACAGAATGTTCTAGAACAGCTGATGTAAATATATTAGGTTTTTTAAGTGGATAAGTATATAATTTTTAAGTAATTGCAACCCTTAAACGAGTTAGAAATCTTATTGCTAAGATTTGGTATATGTTGAAGCTTTCGACATCTTCCGATAAATGAGTTGTTTAGTAATGCTATCAGAACTAAAAGTTAGTGGGGGTAGTTTTAGCAAAATTTTAATATGTTTCATATACTTGATTTGATTTTCACTACGGTGAATGTTTGAAGAATGGATGAAAGAGTGATGAAAAGAAGAAAGTAAATTTAGCGATGGAAATAAAGAAAATTACATGAATTAGGTTTTTCTAAGATTTTGCCTTTCTAACTGGTGAAGTTCGTTATCTGGCGTCATAATTTAGTAGTTTGAATATACACTCACAGACAAAAATATTGCATATTTTATTTTCGGCCTTTATTGTTTTGCTCTTTAAAATGTTTGTGATTTTTGTTGCTAAATTTTGTACACTGGAGTGTTCTACGTATTTTGCAATTTATTACAGAAAAAAGAATGTTTTAATACAGCCTTTTATAAGTGAATAAGAGATAATAATAAAACGTTATAAATTAGCGTAGCGTCTTGGAGTTCAAAACAATCTTCAGTCGATGTTGCCAGAATGACATTTCCACAACTTTAGTGCACAAGTGTGCAGTTTCGGTCAGCGAGATACCTCATTTAAGTGTCATAAATTGTGTTAAAATTGTTTGTTTGGCCAATGAAGGGTACAGACAAGAAGATATTGCACGGAGATTAAATATTAATCAATTGACTGTCTCTCGTATAGTAAGACAATACAGTGAGACTGGAGAATACAAAAGGCGGCGTGGTCAAGATCGTAAAAGTACCCTATAACAAATAAGTATCCTGTGAAGGCTTTCTGATTGACTTTGTAGATGGATAATCTATACGCCTTGTCACATCCGCGATAGTTTCACCTGTTCTTCTCTTGGGTCTACCACTACCGGTTTTGCAAAGCAGCGAACAAATTATTGATATAAATCGAGATGTGATACTGCAAAATGCGCAAACGAAATTCATCCATATGTAATTGCATACGAGGGTAGTTTGACATTAATCTAGCCTAAGTAAGAAAACGCACGATTTTTGTTCTTTTTCTCATTTATTTTTCAACATAGTCTCCTTTTACCCCAATACACTTGATAAGACGGTTTTCCAACTTGTTTATCCCTTCCGAACAGTAATTTTGCTCGAGCTCCTCAAAATAGCGTGAAGTTTCGGTAATGGCCTCATCGTTCGTTGCAAAGAGCGTTCTTCCAGCCATTTTTTTAGGTTTGGGAACAGGAAAAAGTCGCAGGAGGCTAGGTCTGGCGAATACGGTGGTTGGTCGATCAATTCGTAGCCCAATTGGTGCAATTTTGCCTGTGCAAAGGCCGCCCTGTGAGCGGGTGCGTTGTCCTGATGGAAGAGAACCTTTTTGCGAGCCGAACCAGGGCGTTTTTCGTTAAATCGGCGTCGAAACGGTCCAATAAATTTGCGTAATACACGCCAGTTATTGTGTTACCCTTTTCCAAGTAATCAATGTGAATAATGCATTTCGCATCCCAAAAAACAGTCGCCATCGCCTTTCCGGCCGATCGGGCGGTCTTGGCCTTCTTCGGTGGGCCTTCACCGCTTTTTGTTTTGACTGTTCCTTCGTCTCCGGCGTGTAGTAATTGACCCACGCCCCCCCCCAGAGGGTAGCAAGACAAACCAGAGTGTAGATGTCCACCGGTCAGCTCCTGGGCTGCCAAACGCAAGGGGGCGATGTGCCTAGGCACAGCGACATCTATATGTGCAAATGATTCCTCAGGCTTACCATGATGTATAGAAATACACGTGGAAAGAATGCCTAATAACTAAAGCTGGCCACGAGCGGTACCGCGCAGTAGCGTAGAGTCGACCAGGCCTCGCGTTCCACTAGAGTTATCCTGCTAATAGATATGTTTGCTGCCGCAAATAACTGCGCTCATCTTTTAAATAAAAATTAAATAACGCGTGCTCAAACACTTACCATTTTAAGAGCCCTCCGTGAAATCACAAAGTGAATAATGTCTGTTAAATATCTGCAACATTAGATATGTTTCAACTGTTGTTTCGGCAAAACTAGTACGGCATGAGGAAAAATGCGTTTATATGCAGAGAACGAACGTTCTACATCTAGTGACGTAATACTTGCGTAAGTAAAATAATCTTTGAAATAACTTAACGATTCTGTTGACGCACCTTCACAAATGTGTCTTAATGTGCCAAAATCAGAATTTTTCTCAAAAACACTTTCAAATTTTTCTAGAACAGAAACATTTTTGCGTCTTCAATCGCGCATAACTGTGCGTGAACATGTTGCACTATTTGTAGAAATTCTTCTAACGGCACCGCAGGATTTTGTAATTTTTCTATTGCATCTGCTAGCCCGAAGTAATTGTCGTGAATGATTTTTAAATCCATTTTAACCTGACTATCTTGAAATTTCGACTGGCTTTTCTGGATAGCGGCAGCTTCCTTTGTATCGAATTGTAAAACCACGTTGTTAATATCGTCAAAATATTTATGATAATAAAACGCGGCCTGCAACCATGTTCCCCAACGAGTTAGAATAGGTTCTGGTGGCTCTGGTATACGGTGGCACAGTCTGTGAAATTCGCGAATACGTTTCGGTGATTTGACAAATACTGCTTTGGTATGCGCTATTAAGGTGTCTACCTCAGGATAACATTTTCTGATACTATCCGCCACATGATCGAGAGCATGAATTTTACACGTAATGTGTAACAAATTAGCAAAATGCTTTTAAGAGACCGGCCTACAGAAAGCATGTTTGCAGCACCATCACTCACTAACATCAAGAGTTGGTTTGTTGAAAGTTCAAACTTGTCCAATGTATTTAACACTAACTTTGAAATTACTTCGGCAGTACACTATTGTATTCGTTTGGAGACTAATAGAATTCAAGGTGCCGATTGATGAGGTTCCAATTTGCGTGCCATTACATTAAGAACAGAATGTTTCTTCCGACCTGTTGTTTCGTCGACACATAATCACAATTTTTGATCTTTCAACTCCGATTTTATTTTTTTTTTCAATATGTTCGCGCGCAGATGGCACAATTCTTCGTAACGATGTTCGACTTGGTAATTTGCACTCAGAATAGTTATTCCAAAAGCAGATAAATGGTTCCTTGTCTAGTAAATTAAACGGTATATTACATGCGATAAACGTAACGCATAAATTAAATATAAATTTTTCATTGTCTCGTGCGCAATTTCTTTTTGAGACATGCTTTTCACTATTTACGTGTCGTAGACAATGTTGTCTGGACCAACACATTAACGGGATTTTACAGATTACACATTTAATTTTAGCACCTTCATATATTAAGTCTAGAATTTCTGCAATAAATTTTCGAAGTTCGTCCGACCGCGGTCGTTTTGCTGACGAAATCATAATTTTTCTAGGACAGATAAACAATTGCGCAAATGACCGGCAGCGAAAATGTCCGTACTGCTCCGCAGACGAAGTAATACTACCGTTCCTCTCGGTCCGAACTGATTCTACGCCGATGCGCGGTACCGCTCGTGGCCAGCGTTACTAATAACAATAACCAAAAAATAAATGCTAATATAGCCCATAGTATTGGTGGAATCTTTCCCGGCAAAAACAATGTAGCAGAGAAAATAGCGCTAACACATGGACATGTTTCTGCCTACTCATGTCCATGTGTTAGCGCTATTTTCGCTGCTACATTGTTTTTGCCGGGAATGATTCCACCATTACCATGAGCTATATTAGCATTTATTTTTTGGTTATTGTAATAAATATGCTTTAAAATTTACAAGATAAGTTGATAAACATCAAATGTAATTTGAATTGTCAAACTTGTCAATCAACGTCAAACGTAATTTTAGATTTAACTCTCGGATGTAGTTGAAACCAACATAAGAAATAATTTAAAGGAAAACAGCCCTCCCAATTACGTTTTTTAAAGATCATATTGTATGCATGATATGTTTCTATTGTTTAGTTTGCCATAGTTTGAAAGATATATTGTTACCTTTTTTAAATGATTAAAGGAAATGAATCACTCAGGTATCGAGCACGCATTATATTTTCTTGTTTGGTTTAGCAAAAGGTGTTGCTCGAAGACAATAACTAAATATTTGAATAAAATTGTTCTGTTTGCTGATCAATTAGTTTACCGTTATTGGTACAACTTACTTCCTAAAGAATTTGTTGATTTTACGATAATGGTACAATGTTCTGTATATGTATTTCCTTGTCAGATCTGTGATAAATACTTGAACTATTTCAAATACGTTTTCAGTGCGATGTTAGTACGTTTCGTAAGGTTCCACGCGAAAATGTGCATTTTAGCTCTTTTACTGTTATACATCCAACTAGTGTATATCTGTTACGGTAGCTTTATAGAGCTTACGGATATGAGCGATAATTTGGCTAGCATTTGGACAAATCGAAGTAAGTGTTCAATGTTTACGTAAGTATATGGCAAAAGGAACATTTTATAGCATATTGTTTTCCCTCAGTCACCTCGTCTCTCCAACAAACAAAATGTACCCTACAATCTGCCGACGGTGCGATGGAGGGTATTTGTAAAACAAGGTCGCAATGTTTATTGTCGGGGGGCGTACCTAGGGGCCGCTGCGGACTGTTATCCACTTGTTGCACGTGTAAGTTAGTTATATTTTGTTACGTGAGAACGCGGAATGTTTTATTTTTATATTTTTTTGTATTCGATCCTTGCGAAGACGGTCGCGCCAGAACCACCAATTCCAAGGTATCTTATTTTTCGAGTAGCGATGTTCTGTTTACGGAATCGCCAATCAGCTTCCATGTGGTCCGTATGAATAGCAATGTATGCCAACTTAGGTATGTTGTTTAAATAGTATTTAAGTTGCAAATTATGTTTTGAGGATGCTAATCCTTTTTCAAACCAATACAACGAAAAAGAAAATTAAAACATTTGAATTTGATTGTCAATGAAACCCAAATTTCAAGTTTAATGAAGAATTAAATTTAACGTTTCCTTTAACTGTATTACGAAACTGGCCGTTACTATTACTTGTAATCGTCAATTATGATTGAAATTTTTCATTGAAATCATTCAAATGTAATATAAGCGCTTATATTTAGATAATTTCTTCTTATCATTATTTTCCTCTTTTCCCTTTTTTTTGCTTTTTGCTTTCCTGTTTAGATCTCCTTTTTTCCCATTTACTATTCCTTCCGCTCCTTCCCTTTCTTTCCTCTTTTTCTTTGTCTTTATTTTCTTCTCCTTCTTCTTATTCATGTTGTTGTCCTTATTCTTCTTTTTATCCATTTCTTCCCTTTTCACTTTCTTCCCTTTCTTCTTATTTTTTTCCTTCTTCCTTCTTTTCTTCTTCTCTGTCTTCTCCTTCCGATCTTCTTCTCTTTCTCCACCTTCTCCTTCTTCTTCCATTTCTTCAGCTGCTTCTTCTCTTTCTCCTTCTTCCTTTCTTCCGTTTCCTCCTCGTCCTACTACTTCTCTTTTTTCTTTTCCTTCTCTTCCTCCTCATCCTCCCTCTTCTTATTCTTCTATTTAATTTCCTTCTCTTTCTTCTCCTCCTTCTTATTGTACTTTTTCTTCTTCTTCTATTTTTTCTCCTCTTCTTTTACTATTTCTTCTTCTTTTCTTCCCCTTCTCTTCTTCTTTTTATCCTATCTCCTTATTTCTTTCTTGTTTTCTTCACATTCTCTCTTTTTTTTCTACTTTATTTACATCTTCGCTTTTTCCTCTTTCTTCTTTTTCTTTCTTCATATTTCTTCTTCTACTTTCTTCCTTTCTTCTCTTCTTCTGCTTTTTGCTCTCCTCCTCTTTTTTCTTATCTTCCTCCTTCTTCCCCTCCTGCTCCTCCTCCTTTTTCTTCCTTTCCTTATTTTCTTTCTCCTCCTCCTTATTCTTCTTTCTTTTTCTTTCTTTTCTTTTTCTTTCTTTTCTCCTTCTATTTCTTCAATTTATCCTATCACCTCCTTTTTCACTTTAATCATAATCATTTGACTTGAAAAGTAGTTGATTTCGTCCAACACTGTGAATTTAGTAATGCGATTTACTAAATTCATAGGTTTCACCATACTTACAACAATTGGATACATCAGAAATGATAATTCTCCATCGACGCACCACTTTACTATAAACATTACAGTATGTTTTCAGTAGATGTTGCAAAAAAATTACTCGATTTTTCTGATTGTTAAAACGCGTTAGAAGTCGTTTTGTTAAAGCCGTATTCAGAACTTGTTGAACATTACATTTTGCCTCATAAATTCTACAATGATTTATGTCGTTATTAACTAAATCATTTTTAGACTAGATTTCCTAGATTTCAATCTAGCTCCGGTAAATCTAACTCAAATCGGAACAACTGCAAGTCAAACTGCTTATCAATGCTCTGTGGACAATTTCTATATCATACCGGGACCCTATATTCCTCAAATTTGTGGAGATAATACTGGACAACACTGTAAGTAATTTAGAAAAAAAGATGTTTTGTTCAAGCTTTCAAAAAGAGAAAGAAATCAAGCCACAGATAATATTCTTTGCTTCAAGTTATGTATAGCAATTTTAATATGAACACTATTTTAATTTTAAGTATACATCAATTTGCCAAGTGAATTACGCAATATCACTTTGAACGTAAAATATGCTGCAAGATCCTTCGACTTACCAAGATGGAACATAAAGGTAACACAACTGCAGTGTCCCAAAGTTACAGACAAGTTAGTTTCTATTGATAGTGGAGTTGCCGAAGATTTTCTGATGATTGGTAATACCTTCCTCCAAAATACTCAAATAACTTTGGATTTGACACAGTTTCCTTGCAGCCCCTCAAGGATGTTTGCAATACTACACCAAGGAGAGCGGTAACATAAGGAATTTTGGATATGATGTTAACGGAGGAAATATTGCTTATGCTTCAAATCAACAGTACGCTGTATGCTTCAGAAGAACTGACTATCATTGCGGAATAAGGTAATTAGTGAAAAAGCCATTTTGGCAATTGTTATTGTTTTCAAATCATGCACATACTTAGTTTCTTGTAAACAGCTTTACAGTTAGGGATCTCAGACTTAACTCAGACCTTCCAACGACGTGTCGAGATTCCTTAATGGTGCCCGGATTGGAAATCGGAAGCGAAGTAAGAGACAATAATAAAGTATGTAGATTGACCCAAACGGCAAGTACTACCAACATTATCAAAAGTGAGTCGAAATATTAATCTACCATTAAAAATGTGTGAAAATGTTTCTTGTTGCAGCTCGAGCACCAGGGCCTTTTCATCTGAATTTCAATGCTGGTAATAACAACGCTGTGGGTGGCTTTAATATGGAATATAACTTAGAACAATGTAGTTATTAGTTAACCATAAGTTTGGAACATTTTCTTTTCTTTTGTATTGAAATAAAAAATAAATTTTGGGATGTTTAGGTTGTGGGGCAATATTTGGAGTTTGATTTTGTATTTTAATGCATTTGTGAAGTGTTTAATATTTAGCATTTATATATGTTATTTAAGTTAAATTGTGTAACTCTTTGACGAGATAGTACATCTAGTACTATCTTTTCTTTCATTTCCAGTAACTTAGTGCTTTATAGTCATTTTTTGTTGTCGTATTCCTGTAATTTAACTGAATTGGGAATTAGTCTAACGTTGAAAGAAACTCCTCTAACAGATATTAAATATGGAATTTTTCTAATGGAACATTTTGTTGTAAAGGCACTCAGACTTTGTTGGAAAGGCACTCTTGTATATATTTTACATACTTACAATTTACATTTTCAATTTGTTGTAAATTTCGACATTATATTTACAGAGCAATCTAGTATTGTTATTTGAATTCTAGCATGTCAATGATTTGCGTTATTAATCTTGTATTTTTAAGAAAAGACTTCATTAAAATCAACTTACAGGAGATAGATCAGTCACAACTTATTTTCAAAAATTCACCTTGCAATAACAATTTTTGTCAAAAAGCACACAAAATCATTCAACACATCATTTACATTGGAGTCAAATCATCTGGCGTCCTTGGTGGACAAGCAAATGACAAAAAGTTTTTTTGATGACTCAAGGTGATTATGAGGTTGCCGAGGTGTGATGTCGCAAAAATTACTTACTTACTTACTTACTTAATCCTTGGGCCTTGTACCTTTCGGTGTTGGCTGGAGGGAGTTGAGCCCCATTGGTTTCCTCCATATTTCTCTCCAGTTTGTTCTATTCTTAGCTAATCCTGGAATGTCTTCCCACCTTACCCCTTTTCTCTCCGCTGCCTCTCTTACTTCCTCTTTCCACGTTCTTCGTGGTCTTCCTCCCCTTTGTTTTCCGCTTTCTCTTGCTTCGAACACCTTTTTCACTAGCCCGTCTTGTCCCATTCTTTGCACATGTCCCATTCATCTCAGTTGTCCCTGTTATATTGTCTCTTCCATTGGTATTATGTTCAACTGCTCCCTGTATTCCACATTCCTCATTTTATCTCTCCTTGTCTTTCCTAGTATTTTCCTCAGATATCACATTTCTGCAGCTGTCAGCTTACTCCTCTGCCTTTCTGTTGTTGTCCAGCTTTCACAGGCGTAGGTGAGCGCTGGTTTCACAACTTTTCTAACTACTTCGATCTTTACCTCTTTCGGTATTTCCTTCTTGTTGAGGAATTTCGTTTTTATTATGTTGAAGAGTTTTCCAGCTTTCGCAATTCTCTCATTAATTTCGTCCTCCATGGTTCCCATCTCATTGATGATTGTTCCCAGGTAAGAGAATTTGTTTACTTGTTCTACAGCCTTTCCTCCAATTTTAATTTGGTGTCTTTCTTTGGCTGTTCCTATTACCATTGTTTTGGTTTTCTTTAGGTTTATTTTCATATCACCTTTTTTTTTGCTCTTCATGTTGTAAATCTGCTTTGTTTTTCCCTACTATTACGAGATCGTCTGCGTAACACAATTCTGTTATTCTTATATTTTCCAGTTTCCGATGTTGCATGTCTCTAATCTATTTCTACATCTTTTCAATATTTCATCTAATGTGACGTTAAATAACGATGGGCTCAGTATGCAACCTTGTTTAAGTCCTACTCTACTTATAAATCTTTCAGAACATTCATTTCTATCTCGTACGTAGCTGCTCGTTTCCTCGTATAAGCTTTTTATACTTTCTAATAGTTCATGTCCTATTCCTCTTTTTTCCAAGATTTCTCACACGTTTTCTCTCTTTATCCCATCGAATGCCTTTTCCATATCTATGAAGCACACGTGTACTTGCTTGTTTGTTCGTATTGCCTTCTCACTTATTTGCCTCATTATAGAGAGAGATCAAATTGCGAAATTCCCTGCAATTTTGTTATATAGATATTAACTTGCTAGATAAATCAATGGCTGGGAGTGTGTTACGTCATTGTAGATCGAAGATTTTGCCAACAAAAAGAATTCTATTTCTAACATATTTCTCTCACAAACGCATGTTGCTATTTATTATTTTTGTTCAAAATTATGGAATAAATTTATTAAACTTAAAGCAATTTGTTTTTCGAGGAAATGCTGGGACAGGCTAATTAAAAAAAATCTTTGCATCAATTTTAAGTTTCCCCCACTTCTAGTTTTCAAGTAATGACATAATTAAACATTTTTCTAAATGACAGCTTCCATGTTGGATGCGGCGATAAAACCAGAACTCAGCAAGAAGTAAGCAATTTGTTTAATGCGAAATATCAAGATAGAAATATTAGCCAATCGACAGTGAGTAAAATCCAGAGAAAATTTAAACAAATTGATCATGTTAACACATTTCAAGTGCAGGCTGTCTTCAGAAAATAAATGAAGAGCTGAAACTTGATATTTTGTTAAGTATGGGTGAGAATCCACTCAATCAGTTTCTCAGCAATCCTTCCAAAATATTGCAAGAACTCAATGAAGGTGACCCCGATCGCCGAATGCAGTTTTGTGATATAATGCACGATTTATGCAATTGTAATCCATACTTCATTTGCCAAATTCTCTTTTTGGATGAAGCCTCATTTTGCCTAAATGTTACAGTAAATCCACAAAATTGCAGGTACTGGAATAGATAGAATCCTCACTGGATTACTGAAGCATATACTGAACACCTTCGTAAAGTTAACGTGTGAGCAGAGATAGACAATATAATCATTGGTCCTTTCTTCTTTGACAAAACCCTCACAGGGCAGCGATATCTGGATTTTTTGAAGGATGCACTTCTATCTACTCTTGTAGGGATTCTGACTTACTTTCGCGAGTTTTTAAAAATCTGCTTTCTTGGGAGGTGGATCGGTAGCCGAGGACCAATAGAGCGACTTTCCAGGTCCCCAGATTTTACGAACCTTGATTTTTTCTTATGAGGATATTTAAAATCAGAAATCTATGTTGTTAGGCCACAAAATCTAGAAGATTTGAAAAGTAGAATTAGATGTAAAATAAGTTGAATTAGGCCTGACAACATTTGCAATGTACAAAATGAATGTGCCCGTAGATTTGCTTATTGTCAAGAGGCCGGTGTATGGCATTTCAAACATTTAAATTTAAAGGAAACAACCATTGCTTGAATAACAGCATTTATCTTTACTTTTTGTTATTAATAAAATTTATGTTTAAATGATTTTTATTCGAAAATTTTGTTATATGAGGTAAAATTTTCATGATACTATTTAGATAATCAAAATCAGCTAAAACAAAATCACTTTGTTTGATATTTAAGGCCTTTAATTCTCTCCGTTTGGTTTTTAGACTACAAGATTGAAATTTATACTGGAAATAGACGTCTTTCTCATGTCTGATTGACTTATTGGTGAGATTACGTAGAGATAATCAAAAGATTATCATAACACAAATGCCGCCCTACCTTTTAGCTAAAATTCGGACATTCATAACATCAACATACGCAACAAAAATCTCATAACACCACCATCACATCACACCTCCTTATTTCAACGTTCTTTCAGTTATAGCATTTACTCGTTATACAATTCCTTACGAACGTCATTGAAAACTTGTCATTGGCAATATTTTGTCGAAATTGTAGTGCACTTCTATAGGTTACGTTATATGAAAAAACAGTTCTTTATGTCAGGTATATACACACTTCTCTTTTTATTTTTTACTTGAGATACTATGGTGCTGGTGGAAGGGCAGGTAACGGTGTCCTCAACACCGCTTTCCTGATATCAGCTTCATAAGATTTTTCTATAGCTCTATTATTAGTTAGATTTCTAAATATGCAGTTTGTTGTTGTGGCTATCGAAAAATAAAGATTATTATTATTATTATTATTATTATTATTATTATTATTATTATTATTATTATTAAAGAGAAGGGAGCATCACTGGGAAAGGTGTATAGACTTAAAACGAGATTATGTTGAGAAATAAAATTAAATTTGACAAAAAAATACTCGTTTCTGTGTGAGGCTGGAAACTATGTATGTATTTGTTATATTGAAACCTTGCAGTTTTCGAGATATTCAGCTTTAAAGGTAAAAACTCACATTTTCAAGCATATACTTAATTGAAAATTTTACCGTTGTTTGTGTAAGGAAAACGTTTATATTTGATAAGTGGAAAGACAAATGTTAAGTTAATAGGTAAGGTAAACTCGGGTAAGTGTGATTCTGGGGCAAGTGTGAACATGCATTGGAAATCCAACGCCGTTACACCAATCATAGCGCTATCTCACAGGCAGTAGTGTAACTAAGTGCCAAAGGCATGGGCTACAAGAGGAGTCCTGTAATGCCAAACGTTCCAGAAATATTCGACAATATTTCGCAGTTACTTATACTCAGCTGTTGAACGAGTGCGTAGGTGATTTTTGAAAAAATTATAATCAGCGTTAAACTTACGGTAAGTCTGAATTGTTAATCAGTTGTATATAGTTTAGAAGCGAGTTGAATATGCAGTATGCAAAATTTTCATCTGTGCTTTTATAATAATTTTATAATGTAGGTCACACTTACCTCAAAAAAACTTATTTTGAGGTTAGTGTGACCCGATTTAACGAAAAAGTGTGAACCTGTTATTTGAAGTGTCAGACACCGAGACTTGATTTTGTTTTAGGCCTCCCAATGGTGAGGTGCTACAAGCGTAAAAACGCAAAGAGCTTCACAATACTCAAAAGATGATATCGCTACTGCCGTTTCGGAGATTAAAAGGGAGTCCTGACCATATATAGGGCTCACAAATTATATAAGATTCCTAAAACGACATTATTTTACCATGTGACTGGTAGTCGGGGTTTAAAGTAAAACGCAGGGAAGGCCCCCGGTTATTCCAGATGAAGATGAGGAACGACTTGCTAAAGGTCTTAAAATACTGGAGCAATGGGGATTTGGTATTTCCGTACAGAAGTGCTACATATAGTTTCAGATTTTGTCACTGAAAATAAGATAAAAACCCCTTCAGGCATAATACTCCTGGAAACGAATGGTTTGCAAATTTCAAAAAAGACACCATTTGAGTATGTAAGAAGCCGCAACCAGTTGAATACTCCAGAAAAAGCAGACCGACCCTTTTGTGGTCAATGAATATTTCGATTTATTAAATAAAACTCTAACGGACCTTAACCTTCATGACAAACCCGAATTGATATGGAATCTTGACGAAACCTCTTTGTCACATGATCCCCATAAAACGAAAGTTGTTGGAGCGAAAGGAAAACCCAGTTCAAGAACCACTTCTGGACCAGGTAGAGAAAATACCACTGTCTTGTCAGCCGTTTCTGCGTCTGGTATAAAGGCACCACCCTTGATCATATTTAAGGGAAAACATATCTGGGATTCTTGGTTAGCGGACGAAGGAAATTCTTTCAAAGGGACCGCATATGCAGCCAGTCCTAATGGCTGGATGGTAGCAGATATTTTTTTGAATTATTTTGAAAAAACATTGCTTCCTGCACTGGGAACAACTAGACCAGTTCTAATAATATATGATGGGCACAGTACACATGTTAATATTCCTCTTATTGAATTAGCACGTGCTAATGATGTAACCATTCTCAAACTGCCCCCACATACAAGTCATCTTTTGCAGCCTTTGGACTTGTCAGTCTTCAAATCTGTAAAAGATAGTTGGGACTTAAAACTCGTGGCATGGCAAAGAAAAAATGTTGGGCTAAAAATACCTAAGAAAGTGTTCTCAGAACTAATTGGAAAAACATGGAAGGACTTGAATGCAGAGATAATTAGAAACGGCTTCAGAAAAGCGGGTATTCATCCATTTAATCGCAATGTAATTCCCGAAGTCAAGTACGATCCAGAAGCTTTAAAAAGGTATAAGAACTTACAACAGGCCACAACGAATGAGGTAGATGCAGATGCAATCGACAACGTTCAAGATAACACAGACAATGAGGAAATAGTTGATGTCGCTGGACCTTCGTGTGGACATATTACATCAAAAGTAAGTTTTGAAGAGTTATTATTACATACTATCAAACAAACTCCAAGAAATGATGGACCAGTAAAGCGGAAAAAGTAGCCGCAGGTGCCGAAGTAATAACTTCTCAAGAGGTATTGGAGAAACTTGCAAAAGAACGAGAAGAAAAAGGAAAAAAGGGAATAAGAAGTCTAAGAAAAATAAACCTAAAATGAAAACTAATAAACCACAACAAGCAAAAAAAAAAAATATAGTGTTAGCGACTCGAACTCTGAAGAAGGAATGGAAGATCCAGTATTTGTAGATACAGACGATGACATAGACCCTGAGGTATTTGATGAAGAGGAAGAAGAGATGCCCCAAATTACTAATGGAAGCTGGGTTATTGTAGAATATACTTCCAAAAAAAGTATTAAGCACTTTGTTGGACAGATTAAAAGTAAGCAAGACGAAGGATGGCTAGTTACATTCTTGAAATATAGAAAAAGTACCTTCATTTGGCCGGAAGTAGAAGATATTGACACGGTGGTTGAAGAAGACATTATCAGAGTTTTGCCTAAACCAGTTACAGGTAGAAGAGAGAATTTGCAGTTTCAAGTAGATTTTGCTGGTTTACATTTATAATTTCTAAAAGTTTGTACCATTTTTGTTAATAAAGCTATTTAAAAATTCCAAAACAGGGTAATAAAATTTTGTTCAAATTTTCACACTTGCCCCTTTTAGTGTAAATAGTAATACGATTTGGTGGCACTATAAGCCATTGTCACACTTGCCCCAACTGGTTGGGAAAGTGTGACCTACAGACATTGTTTTAAAAATATTTAATAACTTTTTTGTCATGTTTTCGACCATTTTGAAGCAGCTACAATACAAAATCTATATGTTGAGGCCTAGCGTAAACAATCTGTCGACTCAAAAATATTACCGCGAGTAACGAAAAATGTTTAAACAAAACCAACTAACGGAAAATGCGGTCACACTTACCCGAGTTTACCTTACTCTATGAAAGAGATATCGGCTATAGGATGTTGAATATAATTGTCCAAACACGAAAAAAATGCACCCTGTTTACTTTTATATATTTTTAAAATGTAGGGACTTACTAACCATATCATACGATATACCGTAAGAGCGAGCGTACTATGATCAGCCAGCATAATCGACATTTTTTGAAACGCGAGAGCGAAGTCCTGTCTTACACGTGTACCTGAACGAATACGCCATTTATAACGTGAGCAAGGTGTACAAGCGAATTTGCGTTTGCACAATTTTGACAAGCAAATTACATTTCATAGTGACATTCGACACACAATCGGGTTATCATAGTACGCTCGCTCTTACGGTATACAGTTTTATCGCAAATTTTCCAGATAAAACATAAAATTACTTTACTCTATCGTTGTTATAAAGCTATAAAGCTAATGCATAAAACAACTGTTACAGTTAAGTAACCGTGAGAGAAATCAACATTTGAGATTTGGAAATTATTATTTAGTTATAGTTCAAAGTATAAAGACACAATTTTGCTATTATAATGGTATGGCGCTATTATATTTCTAACCGAAATCTCGCATAAAATCTCAAATATTTAATCTATCGCTAATCTAAATCATCTACAAAGAGATAGTACGGAGCTATGTGTAGGTAGGAGAGCTTTTATCCGGCGCCAGCGGTTCAAATTGCTCACTCCGCGGCGTTGTCACCATATTCGCTTATGATATTATACCGCCGCTGACGATAATCATAATAAAACGACGCGAATTCCAGATATTTAAACGTTGTACAGGACATACAATAGCAAGTATTCAATACACTTAATCATAGCACAGAGGCATTCCCCGCATTGTCTAAGGGATCTCCTGGAATAATTCCGGAATCCGCTGCGCGTTGGCTGTTGCCTCTCGTCCCTACCTTGTTCCTCTCGCCAAAGGATAAAAGCGTGCTTGTTCAACTTGTTCGCCATCTCTTTTTACGGCCGTTAATACAAGAAGGAGAGGATTTTGCAAGGTACCGATGACGTTCGTACGTATGCTGGGTTCCAGTAAAATTCGATTTGTCCGCGTTCATGCTAAATAGCATTAAAGCTCGGCAAGTTGCGGATTTTAAATAGATAAATTCACCTGTAGATGCAGGAATTTGGTTGCTTGAGAGGTTATATCAGTCATTAAATACATCTTTTATTGCTACGGAAAAATTTCGCGGTCGTCTATATTCTTGGTTTGTGGGTTTCAAGCGCATCGTTGTCGTAGCTTGTGCATGATTTCAGGCGCAGCTATGGGATCTCCTTTGTATCCTGTCGTTGCTAACAGATGACACCTTTGTCATCTGATCTCGTGAACACAAATCTTTAAACAATTTTTTCTGAACCCCCAACATGATTTCACACGATTCACCATGGAGGCCGAATAGGACGGTTGCCTTCTTTTCCTAGATGTTTTTGTACACCACCGTCCTGACAGTGGGTTGGGATATTCCGCTTACCGAAAACCCACGCGCACGGATAGATATCTTAATGGCCTCTCACACGATCATCCACTCCAAAAAACGCGGTGTTATCAACTCTCTTATGCAAAGGGCCATTTCCATATTTGAACCAAATTCGCTTCCTCAAGAACATCGCCGAAACTCGGATCCGCAATAGTTATTCTAGGAAAGATATTCAAGCTACCAGTAACCGCTATACCAACCCTTCTCCACAGCAACTCCTCTCATTTAACCCTAATTTCCGTAATATGTACCCTACATTCAAGGTGTCACCGATTGCATCAGCAAGATTGTCTTCAGGAACAACATAAAAACCATCTTCAAACCCGATTTCAAACTCTCAGACTACTTTTCCATCAAAGACCGTAATCATCTGGAAGCCCCTGGTGTCTACCAGATTCCATGTTCGTGCGGTAGTGTGTACATCGATGAAACAAAGTAATCGGTCAGCACTCGTGTTACTGAGCACGAGCGTTTTGCGCGGATCTTGCGTGTAGCTGGGTTCACGTTGGTTGAGCACTGACTGGAAACTGGCCACCAAATCCAATTTAACTCTACTCGCATCCTGTCTCGCAATCCACACTACGATAGTAGAAAAATCAGTGAATCAATAGAGATCTTCAAACATCCCAAGAAGAGTGTTGACAGAAGCTACGACAGCGACGCGGTTCCAACTCGGAAACCAAGGGTAACACATCTTTTATTATTTGATTTTAAGAAGAAAGTAGGTACCAGTAATACAAGACCCATAAATTTTACTACAGCGTGCAGCGTTATGAATTTTTTTCAATAAGTAATAATAAAAAAGTAGTCATGGTATTAATGGAATCACTCACGGCAAAAGCAACTGCTACGCTCCAGTCAAATTAAATCGCTGAAAGGGTAACCTCACTTATAAATCAAAAGCTGGAAATTGTCTAAAGAAAGAACAATCGTGGCCGCTACGTATGCTCTGTCAGAGACGGTCGTTCAGATCTTTCTCGGGAAAATGGCACACGCGGCGAGTGCCTGCTAGATAGCGACTGGAGGGTGCGACGCACTAAATGCATGAAAGCTCTTACTGCTTGCCTTGGTCGTGGAATCCAAGGTCTGCTTCGCAAATACTGAATGTAAGCAAAGTTGAAGGAAGGTGATGTATTTAAAATCCAGCGATAAATGAAACAATGAAGTTGACAAGCCACCCAAAGGTGATCATAAATATGTTCCAGATTCCAAAAATCGAATAAAAAGCGGGGTACTCCATTTTGAAAAATTGCATTAGGTAGCGTCATCTAACGGTGACGCATTTAATTTAGAAAATGTTTATTACAAAACATAAAATATGTGCTCCTACTGTACACTTATAACAAAGTTTTCAGAATTTTAATACGACAGTAGCCCTACAGCACAGTTAAAAACACTGGGAATTCAGTTTTAGATATGATTGACTTAATGAGGTTCGGCGATGATAGATTATAGTCTAGCGCTAGGCATTTAAAGACAAATTGATGCAAAAGTGGAATATATTCAAATTCATTAAATGCTTTACACTTGAGCAAGTTGGGCAATTTGCGAATTGCTGAATAAATTGCTAAATGTAAAATCAGCTTTAGATATATCTTATCTTAGCATCAAGAAATTAGATTTTATTACAAAAAACAATCTCTATTCAAGAAAATATTTTGATTTCAAAACTATAAAAATGTTTAATACAAGAAAATAATTTTCTTGAAATTCTATTTGTATTAAATAAATATTTTCTTGGAGTTATATTACATTAATCGGTATCTTTTGAAAATGTTTATGAAACGTTGTACGTTAAAGGTTATATCATTATATGGATAAGTACGGCATCTGTATTCCGGTTTCTGTCGCTACTTTCTAGGACGGCATGACTATATTTCTTTGCACTAGGTGGCGCCAGGAAATATTTCAATGTTGTTTTTGTTAGTGCTTTTCTCTTCTGCTTTGCCGGCGGGTGATTCCATCAATTATCTTGGTTATTGTTTCTAGTGTACTTCTACATTAGAGTTCACTTTTGTTTCGAATATTATTCTGTAAATAACATTTACCTTAGCCTTTTTAAAATCACAAGCAATGAAAACAATTTACTGCATTATGTACGGATATGTCGTATTGATTTAAACAAGGTAAGTGCAGTTAAAAATGTGGATATAAATAATATGCATTTCAAGAGTTATAAGTAAATAAATGCTTTATTTTAAGAAAAAACCAACCAAAACACTTTCTTGAATTGAGAAAACTATTTACTATCCTTTAGAAAATATTGTTTTCTGTTATAACGGCCATTTACTTATACTCTCTTTCTTGAAATTTTCTGCAAGATTTTCTTGAATCAAGTTAACAAATGTCATAAACAAAGAAACACAATTATTTCATCACAAGTATAGTTCTCTGTGTGGAGAAAAGGGCGCTAAGGAAATATTTCTTTTGATTCGAAACAGTAATTGTATTGTGGATAATTGTAACGGTAATTGTCCTGAATTGAGGCGAACAGCCTTGATACAAGTAAACGATTCTCTGCGTGTACATATCTTCATAATGCCTAAATGTAGTACTTTTGATAAAAAATGTTACATTTTCCTATTTGTTCCGAATACTCACGATTAGTCAAAGAGCTCACAGTTGGTTAAAATTGATAAGTCATATGATATAAGTCATTCCTTAACACTTGCTCGATGCTCTAAAGAATAAAAATCCTAGCGATACTAAACAAATCACGTAAGATATACACACATAACTTTTTAACTCCGTACAAAAGAATCTTGGTGCTGTATTAGGTATGAATAACTCATCATAGATCGACAAAGTTCGCATACCATTACAATATATCATCTTTAAAATATCGCCTTTATCTTTCAAATCAATCAATCCGGCTCAGTGAAGCATTTCGCCGCGTTTGGCGGGAAAAAGGAAAACAGTTTAGCATCGGTTGACATGAAAAATATTTATGGGTCCGTCTCCGGCGACGCGTCTAATGTCACCCATAAAGTCAAAAAGAAGGCGATAAAACGTTCGTGCGTTCAAGGTGTCATTGTAACACGTTCCGCTTTGAATAACCACGCACGGAATTAGATACAGCTCATACTCGCGCGCGTACAACGAACAAGCCGTATACGATGTTCGTCTCAATAAGAGTAGCAGCTCGTTAGATGAGGCAATTCAGGAGCCGCTTTTCTTATGTTATTTAAAGAAATTGTTTTGATAAATGCTTCATGATGTTATTTCATTGTAAAATATGTCACGATGCTTGTTTTAAGTGGTGAATTTCGTAACTAAATAACATTAACTGATTTACATATAATACTGCATAGTATTTTAAGAGTATATTATTTATTTGTAATAAATTGCCAGCGAGCTTAGTCGTTACCCCCGCTATAACAAGGCCTAACTGCTCTGACGTCAGCAGGCCGTGACGCTTAGGCTAATATCGTGTATGGCGATAAATCACCTAAACAGCGTGACGTCATCGAAGAGCGCTTAGGCCTTGTAGTCTCGGTGGTAACGGCTTAGTTAATTACTACCTGAAATAAGTTTGACATTTAGTACAACAGACTTACAGTAAAAATCTCGGTACCTCATGGTAAGAGAAGTATCTGTGTTTGGAGACAGATGGCGTTTTGTGTCGAAATCTGCATTACCGACTGTGAGTACGATTCTTTAGTCGACGTGTGTCAAAATTTCGGAGAGATTCATCGAGTAATGTTGTTTTGACAATTGTGGAAAGTGAGTGAGTTTATGTATTTGTGGAATCATGGGAAAAGAACAATATCGATCAGTGATTCAATTTCTTTTTTTGGATGAGAAAATATGTGCAGAAATGAAAGAGAAGTTGGATGCAGTTTGTAAGGACCATGTACCTTCGATGACTACCGTCAGATATAGGTTTAATGAATTTAGGCGTGGCCGAGGATCCGCTTTTGACGAGGAGAGGCCAGGTCATCCCATTGAGGTGACTACGGTGAGATCGTGTTAGGAGACCGCCGGATGAAGATTAGAGTGATTGTCAATATGGTAAACATTTCAATTGAACGTGGGCAAAATATCCTTTCCCGAAAAATTGAGTATGAAAAAGCTGTCGGCGAGATAGGTGTTACGCCTGCTGACGATTGATCAAAAACGGAATCGCGTGATAACTTCAAAGCAACGTTTGGACATGTTTAAGCGTAGTGCGAGTGAGTTTCTGCGGCGTTATGTGACTATATATGAGACGTGGATACATCACTACACGCCAGAAAAAAAGGTCAGTCGGCAAAGGGGTTTTTTCCCGGTGACCCTGGCCCAAAAAAAAGACAAAGGTTTTTTCCCCCCCACCCGGAGAGGTTACTGATCGCCGTAACCTCTCCAGATAATGAAATTGCATTTGGGATTCACAAGGCATAATTTTAATTGATTATGTGGAGAAAGGAAGGACATTTGCAGGACAGTACTATGCTGATTTGTTGGACCAATTTGACGTAGAACTAAAGAAGAGAAGGTCCCATATGGTGAAGAAAACAATTCTCTACTATCATGACAACGCCCCGGTCCATCGGTCTCATCGACAATTGCGATAGCAAAACTAGTCCAGTTACGGTACGAATTGGTACCCCATCCATCATATTTGCCAGATTTAGCCCCCTCTGGCTTCTTTCTTTTTCCAAACATGAAAAAATGGCTTGGCAGAAGGTGGTTCACCTCAAATGAGGAGGTCATTGTCGAAATAGAGGCCTATTTTAGGGAGTTCGACAAATCCTATTGTTTGGATGGCTTAAAAAATTGGAACATCGCTGGAGTAACAATAACTGTATAGAACTACAAGGAGATTATGTCGAGAAATAAACTTACTAAATGCAAACAATTGCGTCGTTTCCCTTAACATAAGGATTTATCATGCCATCCTCGTATATATGAATTTTCACGAGCCACCGCTGTAAGAGCGTCTTCTATCGGGTGTGTGAGTGATTGGCATGCCGGAAGAAATCCAATGGAATCGGTAGATGAGCATTCGCGACGACGAACAGGTTCTAATATCCTCACTGTCAATTCCTCTTCTCTTCTTCGTCTTTATCTTCCTCTTCTTCCTCCATATTCCCGTTCTTCCCCTTCCCCGTTCCATCTCACGCCACGTCGTCTGTTGTTCATGAATTCGCCTCTGGCTTTAAGTAAAATACAATGAATGTGTATGCGCCTTACACACTTACACTCCTCTCTTAGATGTATGTCTAGATGTCACCCTTTAACCGGGCTTTTCAGGGAGGGAAAAAGGTTGCCGACAATGGGCGAACGATTCCTTTGAATTATTATATGAAAGGCATAAGTTATTGTGCGCCGGTGAATGGAAGATGTGAAGGAATCGATTTCTCTCTTGTCGAACTGTTTTCGTATCCTTGTGAAAAGGACGATTCTTCTATCAAAATCATTGGAAAGCTTTAAGAATGCGAATTTAAATACATTAATTTGTTAATTATCGATGTGTATTCATATATATACGTACGTACCTTTACCTAAAATTGGAGCAATTCTAGATTAGTTAAGATATTCCATCCAGAGGTACACAGAGAAAAAAAGTTTTTGACTCAAACAAATATGCATTGCGTCAATCAAATCGAAATTTTAAATGACAGTAAAGATACATTTTTCTTTTAATTTAAAGAAATAATTTTTTTGACATCGTTATTTTATTCAAAGATATGATCTCTTGTTTGTTTAGTATTTATTTGACTACACCTTTTAATGACGAACGTTTTAAAATATACATAGATGTAAACTTTTCTGATTGTTGGTTATAAAAATTTTGTGCAAATAATATGATTAATTCAATAAAAAATCGATTTTTAGTATGTTCTCATTTTAGGAACGTTCGCCATTAAAATGTTAGATAAATATGTATTTGCTGAACAAAATATTTCTGTAGTTTAAAGTATGCCGTTACTTTGACAAATATATTATTCTGGTATTATTACTCCACTGAAATGGTTAGTACGATAGATGCTTTCTTCTTTCTAGAGAAGAGAGCATCCATTTATGAGCACATAATGTAACAATGTGTTAAAATAAAGAATCTTTTGAAAAACTTTATTAACATTGTAGATAAACTAACAAAAGTGTATAAAGAATAACTATAATGCCGAAAAGTAATCACCATTTTGTAATGACGTGGAGCTTTTATTCTTGTATATAAACCCCAGCTCCCTAAAATACCATTAACTTCCTACATTACGTTAGGGTGATATCAAGGTCTTTCTAAATAATAATAATAATAATAATAATAATACTTTATTTTCTACATGATGAACCCAAGTACAGAAAATTTTATAATTGTTTAATGTATGCAAATAAAAGAAAAGAAAAAAACAAATAAACGTATAAACTTTTAAAATAATGAAAAGGAAAAAAAATAACTAAATAGATAACATATTCTTGGTACCACCTCTTCCGCTATTTCCCCCTTGCGAGAGTATATCTGTTAAGGAATCAAAATTTATATCAGCACTGACAGAAATAGAGTTATAATTTGTACACATGATGTTGATGGGTGATTTTAGCATTATAAATTTGTTCTACTTGCTTGAACATAGAAGGTGATTCCGCGATTCCAGACGGGGTATGTTGAAACTTATTTGATTAAAGCAAAGGGCAATCAATTTGATTATTCAAGATGCCATAGAAATTTTATGCTTATGATCTTCCTTCGTAGCTGTAGAGATACCATGTCGAAACGATTTAGCATAATTCCATAGTCATAGCCCTCTCTCCGGATACGTAAAAAACTTCAAGTACCGCCCCCTGAATATTCTCAATATTTCTTATGTGCGTTTGATAGATCCAAAACCCTATTAATGCTCCATACTCTAGTTTGGATCGTATAAAGGCGTTATACAATGAAATCAAGCAACCCATATTCTTGAAGTCGCGACAATTTCTATATGTAAAACCAAAATGCGGTAAGCTGACGCAACCATGTTGTTGATGTGGGGAGATGAATGTAAGTTTGCTATCAAATGTAACTCCAAGATCTTTCACTTCACTGCATCTCCAAAAGCCTCCCCCTCGAAAAAAATAGTCAAAGTGCAATGGTTTCAACTTTTTGTATATGTTATAATTTTACACTTGCTAACATTAAGGTATAAATAATTTTTTTTACACCAGGTTCCTATGCTGTTGAGATCGTTTTGAAGTAAAAAAACAATCCCCCTTCTACTATTTATTCTATAGAAGATCTTTAAATCATCAGCAAATAGAAGATATTCACAACGCAAACAGTCGACGAAGTTATTTATAAAAATCAAAGGGAAAAAAATGGGACCCAGATTAGATCCTTGGACGACGCCCGAGGTAGAGATGTAGGTATTAGAAGCGGCACCATGATACTCCACATAGTATTGTCTGTCGTCTGTCTGTAAGGTAAGATCTAAAAAGGTTGCATAGACTCCGTGAAAATCCCATTTGCGCCAGTTTGGCCAAGAGAACGCAATGATCTATTTGATCGAAGGCTTTGCGAAAATCGGTACATATTACGCACCTGACCCTGACCATCAACAGCTCCGGAAACGTATTGCGAGAAACAGATTAGATTTGTGGTCGTTGATCTACCACTAATGAAACCATGCCGGTTTGGAGACAGTATCGTCTTCGTGGATGCATATATGTAATTGCATAGTATTGACTCAAACGCCTTCGAAAAATTTCACAAAATCGAGACAGGACGGTAATTTCCCACATCCCCACTTTTAAACACGGGACATACTTTCGATATTTTATATTTCTGGGAATTTCATTCCGTGAGCATCAGGTTGTAAAGATGACACAATGGACCAACAAATATCGCAGCACAATCTCGAAGAAGTAAGCCGGGATTCCATCAAAGCCCATTAATAAACTGTTCTTGATTTTTCTAAAGCCATCAAGACCTCATCCTCAGTAATGTAATTTACTACAACACTCACTGTAGCCCCTCCTCGTCCATTAAACGCTAGGCTCATGCCCATCAGATACGGAGTATACACTTTTGAAGTATTCAGCAAAAGCTGTCATGATTTCTGAGGGGGCATTGAGCTTAGTACCGTTATACTTAATAAAAGCTGATAGCTCTTGCGCCGTCGCGCGCATCGTTGACCCGTAAGGATAGAAGCGAGGCGACGCTAGCGTTTGGGGGGAAAATTGTGCATCGTAAACCGCTATCTAGACGTCTTACGAGCGGGGGAAAAACGATCGGACGACGAGGTACCTCTCGAACGTTCAAGTAGTTGGCCGGATTTTCGAATTAGGGCCCCTACAGGGATCTAGCGGCGTCCGAACGGGCGTCCGCCGAACGCGCCACGTCGAGTTCCCAAATGCGAAATTGACGTGTAGCACAGATAAATGTGAAATTAATGCGCGTTCTATCTGTCAGCGTACACGAAACGTCAAATATTCCCAAATTTCCCAAAGACGAAAACGGGTATTTTTTCGCGTTCCGGCGGCGAAACGAGCGCGTTTTCGAGATCCGACGATGTTAATATATCGGTATCGAACGAATTTTTCTTTTAAATTTGAAATTTTTACCTTTAATCGAAAATAACCGTCGAGATTTATATACCTTTATTAATCTCCCGTATAACAGCAAGCCTAATAGTCGAGCGGGCATCGCATTCGTACACGGGCAAAAATCGCCTAAGCGTTCATGTTCGCGTCCCGTCTACGGCGTCGGTTTTTTTCCGTTTTTTTCTATTTTTCCGCTATTATTTGCATTATTTGCGAAAAGGAAACCAAGATGATGGCGTCTACGAAACGAAACGGTACGTATTTTCAAATATAAGCGATCGGTTATATTAAATTTTACGTTTTTACAACCTCATCTGACGTTTATTTCAAAATGGCCGCATAGACACGCCGCTATATTGAAGTAATTTAATTAGTTTTTACGGTTGCAGCTGACGAAAATGAATACAAAGATCCGTAACGACGAACGTGCGTTTGGAAAAAGCGAATCCGACAACGCGTAGAAAAATTTTCCCGTCAATAGAAACGATCGCAAAGGTAAACGATACACATCCGATAATTGCTTTTAATAACGCTATTCTTACGATTTTAGATGAAATCCGGCGAAGAAGAATAGATTTAGAATTAATACCGAACGATAAATAGCGATTTGACGTCTAACCTCAAATATTTCATATGTAGAACTTGCAAAAGAAATACGCGTTACAAGTTGACGTTTTCGTCGTTAATCTCGATGAAATTCGAATAAAGAACGTATTCGAGAAGCGTCCTCTGTAAGAAATAGCATTCAGAAGCCAAAGGAACAGATGTAATGTCTATTGGAGGGGCTTGAAGATAGTACGGAGTCTACGAATGAAAATTATGGTCATAATTAAGCCGGAAATACAATTTAGGTGAGTTAGAAATAAAATGATTACCAAGCACGTTCTCTCCTATTAGAATTTAGCACATCAATATAATATGATAATGATTTTGGTTAAAATCGGCTAAAAAGATTGATTTCAATTACAGACGAGACACATCGAATCGTAAACGTCTCAATAAACCTACTGTAGGAACGTGTCGAAACCGGGA
>JAROYD020000003.1:8971304-9057954 GCA_029618875.2 Dynastes tityus
TTAGGGGCTTGGCTTAGTACCGTTATATCTCATATTTCTGGAATTCGTGTACACCTACGCTTTCCATTAACAAAAGACCAAAATCTAGTAGAATCCTTAGCAAGCGAATCCTGAACTTTCAATGTATAATTATCGTAAGCGTCCTTTATAAGTGTCTTATATAATGTACGGAGATACCTCAATCGTTCATAATAGAAGCGAGATTTGTATTTTGTGTAATTCCTATGAGCATTACTCTTATCATGGAGGTATCGTATAATAGTGTCATTAAACCAAGGTGGATATGAGCGTTTCGGTTTCTTACATGAATATCGAGGTATGCAAAGTTCAAATGTACTAAATAGAATGTCATACAACGCATTACATGAATCATCCACAGTATTAACATTTAAAACAGGTGACCAGTCAGTTGCTGATAGCATATTATACAATAGAAGAAAATTAGCTTTTTTAAAATTAAACTGCAACATTTCGTGATTTTGTTTAAAACGATTGGCAATGTGCACATTACAGGCCACTGACATATGAAGCGCTGGGTGATTCTGATCCTCAGAGACCAGTGGTGCAAGACTTCTCCGAACATAGCAAGTCACATTTGTAAATATTAGATCTAACAGTCGATTATTACAGTTTGAAATAAAATTCGCATGTTCTAAGTTACAGAATTGTTGAAAATTATTAATTAGAACTACTTTGTTGTCATTGAAATTTAAATTGTATGAGGGAGTATTAAAGTCACCCACGATAATGACATTCTTATCGACAAACCAATTGCCAGCTTCGAGCAGGTGGAGGAAGTTTCCATAATCCTGAATTAAAATACCAGGTGGTATATAGACAACAAATACATATAGCGAATATACACTAGTTACAACTATCCTACAGCCAACAATGATCTACGTGGTCGCAAACAAAAACGGTGAATCTTAAATCTCACAATTTCCTTCGAGTTTCTTCTAGGTTACTCATTTTTCAGGAACCTGTAAAGTGAGTCTGGTTAGGTTAGGTTAGGTTAGATTTCGATGTGGAAGTTGTAACTTGATTTTAACAATGTTCATAACATCAAAGTTAGGTAAAGTGCACCAATAACTTTAAGCAGACGCAGTATTTCCAAATTGTTATAATATACGAGGTGTGGCAATTAAATAACCGGATTGGTGTTACTATCGGCAAACAGCGAGCACGTCACGGCAGGTTTGAACATGCCTGTGCTTGTAGATGCTTCCCCCATCCTGAGCTCGATGGGCACGGTTGTACGTCGCTCAGTCTCGCTAACGCAATCGTCTGTTCAAGTCCTTACGTTATAATAATAATAATAATAATAATAGTTATATTTATTCGTAATCATACCATTACAGAACATTGTCATTTGGTTTTTAGCATGTACATCGTACAATAGTAATTTATAAATAAAATAGATAAAAATATAAATAAAAGTATAAAGTGTATGTATACATATGTATAAATAAAAAACGCGATAAAATAAAACAAGTATAAAAACAAATAGGACTAAAACATGTAGAACAAACAATCAAACAAGTAGACCAGGCGTTATTTGGCAATAAAATCTGAAATATCGTAGCACTCTCCATAAATTGATATGTCCTTCACTCTCTTCTTAAAATTATTGAATGGAAGATGTTTAAGTTCGTTTGGCAGTTCGTTATACAGCTTATTTCCCCAATAGTCGACTGCCTTTCACGACGTTGCTAGTCGATGATATGGTGTTCTTAATGCACTTCGCGTTCTTGTTGGGTAATTATGGTATACTCCTTATTGCAATGAACAAAGTTTACCGCTGACATGATAAATACTCCTATCAACGTAAGTATTCTTTGGGTCTTAAAAAATGTTCTGCAGCTTTCTCCGTACTCCAAATTACACAGGAATCTCATAGCTTTTTTTTGGAGTACGAATATTCTCTGCGCTTCCGTCGTCATTCCCCAGAAGAGGATACCGTAGCACAGGTGAGAGTGGAAAATAGAAAAATATGCGGTTTTTGCTGCTTCATGAGTGGCTACATGCTTCAATTTCTTAATCACAAAGAAAGCAGAAGCTAGTTTGCCAGCCAGTCCATCTATGTGTTGGCCCCACCTTAAATTTGGGTCGATTGTGACGCCCAAGAAGTTCACCGCCTGGCTCCTATTGTTGTACACGGTGGAGAAGGTAAGATTCTGTTTTTTATTTATGTTAATTTGCAACGAATCAATTTTCAGCATCTGCGATAATTTTCTCAGAAATACAATGAAGTTCCACTGGATCACTTGCATGCACTAGCAGAGAGGTATCATCTGCATACAAACAAATCTTGGCTTCCTTTATGTTTGATGGAAGATCATTCATATACACAATGAAGAGCAGAGGGCCGAGAATAGAACCCTGAGGTACACCAGCTCCAATGGTCTTAACCTTTGGTTGGATATTGTTCCATTCAGTTAATTGTGCTCTGCCAGTCAGGTAAGATCGCAACAATTGTAGAGGTCTTCCCCTTATCCCGTAATATTGAAGCTTATTCAATAAGATGTCATGATTGACAGAATGGAAAGCTTTCGTCAAATCCAACATGTTTAGTTCTGCGCGTTAGCGTTGCGTCGGAAAAATGCAGAGTGTTCAGATCGAGCAACGAGTTAACCTCAAGTTTCTTGTGAAACTGGGAAAAACTGGGGTTCTAACTACCCTTCGTGAACGAGTGAGAAGACGAAGACCCGATTTGTGAAAGAGCAAATCCTGCTCCGCCAAGACAATGCGCCAGCCCATTCCGCCTTATCTGTAAAGGCGTTCTTTTCAATTAGTTACAAAATATGAACACAGAAAGATCAAAGCATTGTTAAATGTGTGGCGAATTGTATCGCAATTTATTTATACTGCTAACGTGGGTATTACTGGCCTTAAAAACGATATCGGCGAGATTTTTGCAATTTTCGCTAATCCCTAATACAAACAGGAATTCTGATATTCACCACTCTGTGGCAACTATTTTATTATTTTCTTATACAGAAATTTTAACGTTAGTTATCCAATGGTAAAAATATATAAATCCATTATCCTACTTACCTATTATTTTCTTACATCTCACCGCTTACGAACCATCATCTCACATAGCCTAAATTAGGACTACGGCAACGGAAATTGTCGACCACCCGATTCTAACATATATTTGTTTAACTCAACAAAATTTTGTCAAACAAAAACGTTTATACATTTAAACAAATTCAATCTACTGTTCGTAAAAAATGTGCTTTCCCTCAAATAGATCTTTGTTGAATTAAATAAATAATCTCAAAGATATATATTTGTTTGATTCAAGAACTATTTTTTCTCTGTGTACCCTCCATGGTTTTCGATTACCAGGGAGTATCGCACAATAATCATCCAAAGTGATACATGGACTGGCAGCGTTCATTTTTAATACGGCGTTTTCCCATTGCCCAAATGCACCTCGACGTGCTTCAGAATCAATCATTTCGGCCGCAGTCAAATTTACGACTTTACGCAGGGAAAAACGAAGTGGGCACATCGTGCGAGTAGTACATTTGTTGGAGAGCAACTTGGCCCAATAAAACTCATAATTTATATCCATCCCTTTCGGTTTTCGCGTGAGAGACGAAACGTCAGATGGCGAAATTTACGAGATGTCTTATTCCTCCTTCTTCTTTCTATCGTCTTCGTCGTTTACCTTCTCCCCTTTAAGGAATATCGATCGCGCAAACATATTCGAATCCTTAAGGGTATCGGATGTTCCTGTGTAAGCATATATGTAACAAAAACAAATGTGACCAGCCGCCGTCGATATTAGTTTGGTCGGTGCAAGCGCGACGCTGACTTTATAGCTCAATCCTGGCCAAGGTACACAAAGCTTTCTTACACTTACGAGTCTGTCTTCTATATATGCATATGGATACTACGGCGTGTAGGCGTCTTACGACATGTATGTCTACTTCTGCATACAAATATGTATATTTGAAATGTTGTTGGTACTTGTTTGTCTCAAATATTTTATCGCATATTTACTTTATAGATTATTTGCCCGCAGCGGTATCGGTATAAATCTCCCCTTTGGAAAGAAATCCCGTCTAAAGGTATTGCTTTCGAAGGCTGTCATTGATGGCATATGAGAAACAGGCTGAGCTTCATGTTTCAGTGGGTTATCGGTTTATTGTAGGATTAAGGAAATAAAATTTAGTCGTGTAATTTCGAAGGTAATATTGGATATGGTGCACAGGAAAAATAAAACCTGAAACTAAGTTTTTCATCCGTTACCTGGCAATAGTTGCACTCAGAATTTTAATGATTCTTGCGTATTAATCTACCACTTGCTAACTCTCGAGATAGTAAGTGATAAACACGAAACTAGTATAAAAAGAATAATTAGAAAAGAAACAATAAGAACCCATAGACTGAAAGAGGAGAAAGTGAGAGAAGAATACCAAAAGATATTAAAAAAACAAGACCCATACGAAGGAGAAAAAGGCCACGTAGAACAAGAATGGTCAAATTTGAAAGACAAACTAAAGGAAGCAGTAACCATTTGCTGTGGAAAGAAAAATATCGAGTAAAAATATGAAAAAAAACAGTGTGGTGGACAGATATTATTAAAAAAGCGCAGTGAAACAGAAAAAAGAATTATGGAAAAAGTACTTGCAGGCGAAAGCAATACGGGATTATGACAAATATAAAGGAAAACGGAAAGAGGTGAAAAAATTAGTAAAAAAGGAAAAAGAAAAAGCATGGAAAGAATTTGGAGAGAAAATGGCACAAACATACACAGAAAACCAGAAACTATTTTTTGGGGCATTGAAGCAATTCCGAAGCAAAAAGAACTGCTATTTAAACAACATAAGAGACAAGAACGGAAAAATACTAAAAAATGAAAACGAAATAATAGGAAGATGGAGAAAATACTTTCAAGAACTAGTGGAAGATGAGGGACAACAGGAAAAGACAGAAGTGGAAGAAACTAATGCGGAGCCAAGTATAAACTTCACAGGAGAGGACTTACACAAGGCCGTGTGTAAAATGAAGATGGGAAAAGCAGCAGAAAGGGATGAAATAACTACAGAAATGATAAAATGAAGATTATAAACTTAGTAGTGGAACAGAAAAGAGCTCCAATAGACTGGAAAGCAGGTATTATAACCCCGATTTTTAAAAATGGAAGTCACTCAGAGTGTAAGAATTACAGGAGAATAACATTATTAAAGCATATCAGGGAAAATGTAAGCAAGGATGATAGAACAAAGACTAGTAAATAGCCTAGATCCAATTATGAAGATTCCCAGAGTGGTTTTTGGAGAGGAAGAGGGAAACCCAAGACCAAGTGTTCAGTCTCTCAGATAAAAAAAAAAATCCTAAAGAGCGGGTGAAGTTCAGGTTTTATCGATTTGAAGTTTTTGACAAAATAAGAAGAACAGATGTCTGGAAATGTTTGTTTAAAGGGGAATTAATAAAAACATTATTGCTGTTTAAAAACCCTATATGATACAAACATCACACTAAAAGAACAAAAAACAAACTTCTGAACCCTTTTGTTAAAAATTTTGGACTAGACAAGGGATGCTTTTTAAGCCTCCTTTTTAATATAATATGGACAACTAAAAGAAAGCGAAGCAGAAATTTAAGCAGTACAACATAGGATACTTAAATATGAACAGCATAAAAATCAAGGAACAAGTTAGCGGAATGAAGTTATCATCCCAAAAGACAAAACAGACCCACAACAAATCTGGAAATGCTTAACCGAACTCAACAGATAAATATAAAGATCAACGCAAACAAAACAAGAATGATTTTTATAAACAGAAGAAAGCACCAGCGGGAGAAACCCCATAATCTCAGAACTAATGAAAGAGCTTTAAAAAAATGGTAGAAGTATGGTGAAAAAAGGAGAACCAGAGTAAATCCTGGAAAAATTGCACTTGTACCCTTCACCAAGAGAAAAATTGGAGGGTTTTAAGAGAGCCGATTCTTTAACAAGTAGTACAGATCAGTAAAAGAGCTAAGTTCTTGGTGTAACCTTGGACTTAAACTGAACGGGAACTGCATTTAAAAAAAATACCGAAAGTGAAAGGGGTGTTTGAAAACCCGTAGAAATTGGGAAAACATGGGGACTCAAACCACATATGACGTACTGGTTGCTTTGGTTTAAGACCCATGATAATTTATGGCTGCCTGGTTTGGTGGCCTAAGATCACACAGAAGCATGGATAACTAGTCTCTGAAAATTCAGAGACTGGTTTCTTTTATACGGGAGCTATTAAAAGCACTCCAACAGCTGCTATGGAAACCATTTTAAAACCTACCTCCTCTTGAGATTTATATAAAGGGGGGGAAGCCGAATGGTAAAACAGACGAAAAATACTAGCAACTGGAGATCCCACAATGGATCTGTACACACCAGAATAGAAGCAGTAGTAACAAACCCTATCTATGATATGGGTAGTGATAAAACAATCTCCAGGATCTCCTATCACAAACCTTTCAAGGTTCTCTTAATTTGGGGGAATGGAGGGTCGGAGAGGGGGAAAACCGAAGACCCTTTCGGTACACAGATGGGTCCAAAACGGGAAATACTTCTGGCGTTGGTGTTATGAGGAAAAACCAGGGATACAAAATATGTGTATCACTTGGGCGATACACCACGGGATTTCAAACAGAAATTTAGTATAAAACCCGAGCGTGGGGTCTGCTGGCGCCGGGTGGGGATTTGCATTCTCCTGACAATCAGGCACCAAAAAGGGCTGGTATCCTTTGTATAACCTCCCAAACTAGAGGGGGGCCTGCAAACCCCCAAAGGGTCTGTCTAAACACAACGAGGTCAACTGGTGTGGGTGCCAGGGCCCGGGGCATACGGCAATGAAATTCAGACCCAAATAGCGAGGAAGGTTCAAAAAAGAATTATATAGGCCCTGAACCGGGTCTAGGTATTATCAAGAGTGCAGTGCGTCGGGAATTAATGAGTGGATCATAACACAACACCAATTAAATTAAACATCAGCGGAAAAAAACACACAAACGGATGATGGGAAACCCTCGCAACATCTGACTGCTGACCTGCTTGAATTTAACAAGATACAGTTAGGGCAGCAACATGTCTATTAACAGGACATGGTTGTTTGAGGGCCACTTGCATAAGATGGCGATCTAAAAGATGAGCCCCTTTTGTGACTTTGCAATGAAGAGGAGGAAAGAGCCCCCATTTTAATGTGCAGCGTTGTCAACGCAATTGCTATGCGAACCAGTTGAACTACCAATGGGAAAAAAGATTTACTACATAGGCTCTTAAACCTGATTGCGGAACTAATGTTTGGTAAAAAAAAACCGAAGCAGGGAAAAATAAATAAGCTACTAAGCTTCAGTGTTAGGGATGTAAAGACCAGCCCTGCTTTTGGGAAAAAATCAATCAATCAAACAGAAGAAATAAATTTTCCCTTTTGACACAATTGGGAAAAAGTGGAAAATGGACTAAAAGTGCAGTCAACAAATAATAGAACATTATTAATGCACAAGGAAACGGAGATGAAAATATAAATCACAGAATTGCCCAAACCGGAAGATTGTATAACGGGATTAAGACAATGTTTCTAGGAAAAAAGGAAATACCAAAACAGGTAAAAAGGGAAGTTTTTTAAAAAGTAGTGGTATCGACACTAACACACGGAAATGAATTATGGACGATGGAAACAAAACAAAAAAGTAGAATACAGAGTACAGAAATGGGGTTCCTACGAAAAATAGAAACTAAAACCAGAAAGGACCGTATACGAAATATTACTTTCAGGAAAAACCTGCAAACGAAAGCAGTTAGTTAAGATGGTTTGGCTATTTACAGAGAATGAACCCAGATAGAATAACAAGGAAAATTTATGAAGCAAAACGATTAGGGCACAGATCTAAAGGACGACCAGACGCAGGAGGTGGATAAGGCGGCCAGGGACAGGGGAATGGATAAGAATAACATTAAGAAATGGGCATAAGACCGGAAGAAATGGAAAAAATTATGGAAACAACCACCCCAGGACGAACCACGCTAGGACTCAACTTAACACCCACACTCATGTAAAAATTGGTTCTTTTTCCTCCTCATCGTCGCTATTAGTTAGATACATCATTCGTTAATAAGCAGCTTCTCTTTGAGTAGGTGTTAAACGCTTATATTTAGATGGTTTATTAACCATATCAACATATCATCACTTGTAGAAGCCATTTTTTACAAAGCAAAAAAAAAAAAATCACAAAATTCGAGATACTGTTACATGCCGAATGCTAATCACTTACTGGGCTTTTTCTCCTACCGTACACCATATACACAGCTTGCATCGGTACACAGCAAAATATAGCTGCTTTATGCATGTACAAACATGTATCTGCGCATAACAGAATACAACGGCAGAAGGAAAAAAAAGATATTTAACCTGCCTGGACAATGTTGCCCATCCTAGGGTTAAGGACGATTTTAACAAATTTGTGTTGCAATGAGAGATGACAGCTAGCTAAATCATTAATCAACAAAAAATATCTCGCAAAATAATTTCAAAAAGCATTACGGCGAAACGTACCCATTTTCGTCGCGACACGGAAGAGAAATATTTTAATTTACGACTGTAAAATATCTCCGGGCGAATATGAAATAATTTCCTTTTGATCCGCGAAGGGGCCCTTTGCAAACAGTACTGAACTAACTGGCGTACTTCAGAACGTCGGCAATTATTTATCGCCTACAAAAGCGAGAGCGGGGCGCAACTTTAATTACTCTAACTATTCTTAAAGAGTATACCTATAGGCAGCGCGCGCAACGATCTAAAGACAACAACAAAGTTTTTCTTTTGTTTTTGAGCATTCGGAAGGCTGCGACGTCGAGCGTAGAAGGCTGAAGAGATGGATATACAACCTACCTACCTACCTAGCCAGCTGTGGAGCTTTACCCGTCCACCCATACCATCGGCTCGCCCACTGCCACCTTATCTGCTGTACCTACCTTGCGCGCTAGCTATAGGGTAAACTTCCTGTTCCGAAAGAACGAACGAGAACACCTAAATGGAGCGCTACGCTCGGCGCGACAACCCAGCGCCGGTATTCCGATTCGATTTTGCCATTTAATAAAGGGAAATGGAGAAAAAGGACAAAACCGAGGATGTCATCTTCAGAAACGTGCGCAATATGCATGATATTCTAATTATTATTATTGTCTGCGCTCGTTCTACTGTCACGTACAAACCTACTGGGAAGCATACAGGGTTCATCGAAATTCGATTGCTTTCGCCAAGAAATTGCAATGCGCATATTTATGTAACTTTTAATTCATTTAATCCGCGAGACAGCAAGAATTGCTGTAGTCAAGTTAAATATAATACACGAGATTAATACGAAGGCCAAACTGGTATGGAAACAGTTGTGCACCCTTTACCAAAGGTTACAGAAATTAAAGAACTAAAGGACCTGAGACTTGTTAGCGTGCTGCCGGCGATGTCTAAGATTCTTGAGAAGGGGTCCGAGCCATTGTTGTACTACTGCTTTTATAACGCTTACGAATGATATTATTGCTGTGACTGATCAGAATCAGGTTACAGCACTTGTACTGTTCAACTTCAGCCAAGCTTTCGATACGGTTAACCATGAGCTATTATTATTGGTGTCCGAGCCACTTGTGTACAGCCTGTTTGACCGCTTCGTTGTCTCCGAACTTGGCGCCGCGTAAAAACTCTTTGAGCGGGCCCAACAGATGAAAATCGGGCGGTGCGAGGTCAGGACTGTAAGGAAGATGTGGCAACACCTCCTCACCCAAACTTTCGATCATCTCTCGCGTTTTCTGGTCAGTTTGGGGGGGCGTTATCGTGCAACAGAATCATACCTTTTGAGAGAGCACCCTGGCGTTGTCTTCTTATCGCAGGTTTCACTTTATGTTGAAGCAAGTTACAATAGTACTCACTGTTCACAGTGCGTTGCCGTTCTAAATTGTGACTGTTTTGTAACAGCGATTAGCTTGTACAACTGCAGAATAGGTTATGGAAATTTCATCTATTTATAATTTAACGTCCGAATTGGAAAAAAGTTGCAGACTCTCTCGAATCGCTACAGATTCACTTGATTTAAATTTTAAAATCACATCCTTCACATTTGCGAAATCTTTATGATAATAAAATACTGCCTGGAGCCATGTTCCCCATCGAGTTATTGCAGGTTGAGGTGGTAGTGGAAGTTTCGGCCACAATCATATGAAAACGCGGATGTGTTTGGGAGATTTCACAAACACTTTTTTGGTAGGTGCTATTAAATTATTCACCATCGGATACTCCTTTCGAATGGTTTCTGCAACGAGATGATACGCGTGTATGAGACGTGTTATGTGAAGAAGAGTCGGAAATCATATTTTCAACATCCTACCAACTTGTAGCTCCATCAGTAACTAACATTATGACTTGAGCTGACTTGAGCTCCTGTGATACAAAATTCTCTTAACGAATCCTTTATTATCTTCACAACGGTTTCAGCATCACTTTTTTCAATCCTTTTACAGGTTAATAACAAGGAAGCTACTGGATTATTACGTTCTAAAGGACGCGCTTACAACATGAATCACGCTGTGTTTCTGTGCATTAGTTGTTTCATCCACACTTACGCAAATTTTCTTATTTTTCAACTCGTCTCCTATACAGTTCTTTACTGTACTCTGCAAATGTGGTAAATTGTATCGCAATTGTCTATTGGTTGGTAGTTTCCACGAGGGAACATATTTATTCCAAAAAAGACGAAAGTGTTCATTGTCTACTAGGTATTGTATAAATACGGAATATTGTTGCTTAAATTCAGTGCATGATGTTTACTTTTAATATGTCTTCTATAATGTATCGCGACCTATCAATCGTATATTGTAAATTTTGCACTGAATGAGTACCTGTATAGTACCTGTAACGGCTAATATATTTATTCACATGCGATGCTCACGATGATTCATGTTTTAAAATCCCTTCTCGGCGCTTCTGCCGTAGCACGCGTTTGTCGAACCTTACTAATTAATGATTGATGTACTTATAATAGCATACAATTGAAATATATGTGCAACTCTAGTCACTATTCTATTCAAGTTGCTGTTTGTCTTTGCCTTAAAATCCACTTTGTATCATTCTGGCAAATTATTATTATTATTATTAAATGGCTTTGGCGGACGCCACTGGAAAGTTACCCCAGATTCTGGCAAATGTTCAATATGGTTTACATTTGAACTGCAAGACTAATCAAACCAATTACATTCTTCGAGCCGTGTGATTCGTTTCGTTGGAGTGCTGAATTATTTGAATGACCGGCAAGATCTCCTTCCCATAGCTTTCGTCTAAAAAATGATTCCCTACATTAGTGTGGCAAGTGTTATTTTTAATTTCTCTATGAAGCCGGAACATGGAAAATCTAATAGTCACTAACTGTTGTCACCACAGTTTTCGTTATTATTTGCTCTTTAATCGAACTGGAATTGGTAAACAAAAAATAACTGTATTATTATGTGCAAGAATTATAGAGTTATCTTTAGATCACCTAGTTTTTAGAATCATCAATAGAGCCCGGTAACAGGGAGCCGTGCCATAGCCGTACCTGCCTAGTATACAAAAGCAATAGTAAGAAAATAGAAAAAAAAGCTAATACATAATAATAATATGTGAAACGTAGTGAAACACTCACCCTTTTAAGCAGCCTTGGCTACGGAACAGTAAAACTAGAAGCACCATTATCAGGATTAACATCATATGGGTGAGAGTGGCAAAAAGTTGACACAGTTAGATGTGTTTCCACAGTTGACTTGGTGAGCGATGTTCGCCGTGGTGAGAAAATGAGTTTATATTTGAAAAAGAGCGTTCAACATCTACCGATGTTATACATGCATGATTAAAATACTCTTTGTACTTAGTCAGTGGATTATTCGATACACCATCACAAATTTGTTTTAGTGTGCTAAAATCGGGATCTTTCTGTAGCACACTCTCGAAGTTTTCTAAAACGCGATTATATTTTGCGTCCTGTATAGTCAGTAGCTGTGTATGCACTCCGTCCATAATTTGCAGAGACTCCAATAATGATAACGATCTATTTTGTAATTGGTCTATTGCGTCAGCTAATCCTTTATAGCAGCTACGATTTTTTTTTTAAATCTGTTTCAACGGAAATATCTTGAAATTTCGACTGGCTCTCCTTAATAGCTGCAGCTTCGGCCGAATTAAATTGTGCAACAACAGCTTTTACTAGTTTGGAATGTTCAGCATAATAAAAAGCTGCCTGCAATGTTCCCCAACGTGTAAGAATTGGTTCCGGTGGTTGACGAATACCAGGACACTCTGTATTAAATGATCGTAGGCGTTTGGGAGATTTCAAAAATACTGTTTTTTGCTTGCTAAATTTAAAGCATCTACCTCGGGAGAGCATTGTCGAATGGTTTCTGCCACAAGATGTAAAGCATGCACTTTACGTAACATGTAAACACTTGTAACCATGTTCAAGAAGAGAACGGCTTACCGAACGCATTATCGCTGCGCCATTGCTCATAAACATCAACACTTTATCTTTTGAAATTTGAAATTTTTCCAACGTACTAAGTACAATCTTCGTAATTGCTGCAACAGTACACCTGTAGTCTTCGCTAGCTAGTAACAGTGGTAATATAGGTTACTAGGGTCAGTACGCGTACCATAATGTTTACTAATTTGTTTACAGCCTATTGTCTCGTCAAAATATAACCAACGAAACTGTTTTTTCAATATGCGTTGCATTTTCTTTTCCACGTCATCGCGTACAAATGCAACATGCTTACGTGCCGTTTTCTCCGTTGACAACCGCAACTCGGGATTGTATTTGTCCCAAAAATCCTTAAACGGTTGTTTATCGAGTAAGCCTAGTGGCAAATTACAGTTTATCAACATAAGAATTACATTAAAAAATGCACTTCTCGATGGTATGCCCAATTTTCGTTTACTATGCTGTGCGGAATTTACGTGTCTTGTACAGGTCCACTTCTTATTTGACATCAAATGTGTTTTGCATACTTTACAAACTATCTTACCCCCGTTGTAAAACAAAAGCGGGAAAGTCAGAAATAAACTTATTTACTATGTCTTGAAAGGGTCGTTTTTTAGCCTTCGACATGTTCACTAAAAACTACAATTAATAACTACGTCTATATCAATAAAATCAACACGCCCTATCTGCTATCCAATGCTAAACTGGACTGAGTGATGATGATTTGTCGTGTCGTATCATAATCGACCAGCCCTCCCCGCCCACCTAAACACAGTCACACCGCCGCTGCGATTGCTCTCCAGTTACCGGACTCTAATCATCAATTGAAGGCGATATTTAACAGCTACATTCTCATAACATTTAAGTTCAAGCAAATACATTACAAACAATATTACAAACCAGATTCAATAAAAAGACGTATGTATATGTATGTATATATAGTTATTTATACACATTAAAAGGTTGTGACAGTGTAAGTACATCGTCTGCAGGCTGGAGATACAATTATTATTACGAGACGACCGCAAATTCAGATTGCTTACGACAAAGTCCCCAACATTAAACACATTACCATTATTAGTTATCATCTCTTGTACCAAAATAAATTAATCCGCATTGTCTTCCGGTTCTCAATGTGAAGTTAATAGTGCTGTCTTGCTTTAAGTATGAAACTGGGCCGGTCGTATTATTATGATTAAATATCGTTGGGATAAAGGGAGCCGCCTGGTGGATTAAATCCGGAAATGGAAATGTAACATGAAATTGAAGAAATGTCCTTTGGTTGGAGTTTATTTGATTTATTATTAGCTATGCAAGTAAAAATATGCTGCTTTTAAATAAGGAAACATAAATTCGTAATTTATTCTTACATACATAGTTACATTGAACTATTTTGCTGCTTTTGTCCATTACGAAAAATTGTAGAAGTAATTGACAAATGCTATAGTGAACAAAGGAGCGAAGGGACAAACAAATCCAAGTGTTTTAGTATTCAAATTTTATTTCAAGACTAAGGTCAATTCAAGTTTTGGGTATTCAAAAGTACGCGTGATGTGTAACCATAGAGAGTTCGCGTAATGTCAAAGTTTGAGGTTGGTTTCTATTCTTTCAATTTAATTCTCCATTAATTATTATTTACTCCTTATTTTTATTTAAACTACCAAATGAGTATCTCGGGGACACCCTCGGACCTACCAATCGTAAAAATTAATTAACTTAATTTAGAAAAGAATTTTTGTAATATTTATAACTAAAGACCAGATTATATGCAAATGTGCATATTTTGCATATAACATGCATTTATCCCTTTCAATGCATATCTGAAAGAATTTTGTATATTAATGCATAATTTCTATTTTTTTGGTTCACATATTTAAATAATAAAGAAAGCGTTATACGTAAATTGTAAAATACAAATTACATTAGTAAATACATAATCAAATATAAACAAAATTCTCTGGGCTTTCCCTTCCTGTTACGGGAGATGATAGTGCCGCTTAAAATTTGCATAATTTATTATTTCACGAACAGAGCCGGCTTTCTTTTTCGGTTGTGCGACACACGTGCAGAAAAATTTGGAGGGTGGGCAGTAAACAGCAACTTTCGAATTTACAACCCTTTCTCTAAATAATGTACGAATTCCCAGTTCATATAGATTGTGAATAGTAGGAATTCCCGGTTTTATTATTTAATAGTAATCAAGTGCACGCATAAGCCTCAAGAATTACCTTAAATTGGAGAGGACAATAGCCACTTTGTGTTTACCCCGACCGTTCAAAGCGATAGTGCGGCATTGTATGCGTTAAAGCTGTTTATTTAAGATATCGTTCAAGTGCAGTTATTGTATGAAATTTTAGTAAATTGTGCGTCACTCTGTCTAATTTAAAATTTCCGATTTGCATCCAATCCACGGCCATTAAAGTTTACTTGCTATTGCCTACCGAGGTATTATCAAGAAGCTTTTATCTCAAAAGCGGCAAAGTTGTACCAGGTTGTACAGTAAAAATAAATGCAGCTTAAGCGTAAGTTTGTGGTTTCATTTAAATAAGTAAGTCAGTGCCTTAAAATGAGGAGTCACCCAAACAATCGTAAATACGAGTGTACAGTGAAAACGTTCATTCAATCATTCCGAAAGTTAATAGTGGTATATTGGCTTGGATCAAATGTCACTCTGAACTTCGTTTGGATAACTAAAAAGTGTTTTGTATAGTGTGTTGCAAAATTGTAAGTACTTTTTTCAAGGTTTTTTATTGTAATGTAAATTCAAAAAAAATACAAATATTTTGTGACTTGTAGGTAACGCTTAATTTGAGACTTAAATGATCTAGTAATCTTGAGTAAAATAACAATGTATCAAGTAAAATTTATGCAAGGTGTCGCTTTACAAATTCTAACCAGAGCTTACTGTTTGTTAACTGAAAAGTCCATATACACGGGGTTTAAAAAAAGACACGGAGACGTTGAAAGTTTTAATGTTGAATTTCTTGAAATATCCTTGAGAAAATTCAACTTGACCACTCTGTGTATCAGTATTAAGGAATTTTTGACACGTGTGTAACACATTTGGGGATATACTTTTAACGTGGAAAAATTTATTGACACATCATTTCTAAGATTAGTGTTGAAATTTTATATTATTCTCTTCAGATCCCCTGTGAAAAAAAATTTCAAGTAGACCAACATATCAAGACATCTTCACATGCTGCAAAACAGAAAAATTGTAGAGTAAAGAACCAGTCAATTTTATAATGCATTGAATTGGGAACAAAGAAAACCGACCAGAAACTATTTAATGAAGAGTTATGTCGCGCTTTAGTTAGTGCTGATATTCCCCTTAATAAGTTGAATGATACAAACTTTAAGTCGTTTCTTCAAAAATATTGTACACATAACATTCTCGATGAAAGTATCTTAAGAAAAGGTGAAGTGGGTAGTACTTATACTGACACAGTAAACAAAATAAGAAAATTAATCGGAGGCAATCATTTTTATATAGTAGTCGATGAGACAACGGATAATGCTGGGCGTTACATAGCTCACCAAACAATGCAACAATTTCAAGATTTATTCAAGAGGGATTAAGTAATTTTCTTTGCCTTAAGCAGCTCCTTTGGAAAAAGCATTACTTCTAGTGTCAGACGCGGCACCATATATGGTTCGAACTGCGTACAATTTGAAGATGTTCTATCCCAACCTACTTCATGTCACATGCCTTACTCATGGCCTCAAGAGGATTGCTGAAGAAATACGGAACCAATCTCCTCTGGTCAATGAATTAATTAGTAATGTGAAGAAAGTGGTTTTAAAAGCTCCGCTACGTGTCCAGATGCACAAGGACCGACTGCCAGATACACCACTTCCTCCTCAACCCATAACCACAAGATGGGGGCCATGGTTGAATGCTGTCATATTTTATGCGGATCATTTTGCAGAAATAAAAAACCGTCCTTTCGGAGATTACGGATTCTTCTCGATGTGTTGCGGAATCGCATAGATTGTTCAACGAGAAACTACTGCCCCAGCAATTGTCATTCATTAAATGCAACTATAGTTTTGTTCCAGCAACTATTTCAGCATTGGAGAACACAACTTTGAGTTTAACAGAATCCGTTGAATTTGTGGACGAATTTCAACAATCATGTGCTAAAGTGCAGGGTAAAATCGGACTTATCATAAATAAAAAATGCGAAAGTATGATTTCGAAAAATACGGGATACGGCATGTTAAAAGGAGTTGCTAACATATTAAAAGGTGACTTTAACGAAACATGTAGCTTAAGTGCGGAAACAATGTATAGACTAAAAAATGCGCCAATAACTTTAGTAGATGTGGAAAGGACATTTTCAGTGTATAAACATATGTTCACAGATAAACAACATAATTTTTTACTAGAAAATTTTGAAATACAGTAATAAAGTGCTTTTATAATAAAAATTAATAATAAATTATTCATGTTCGTTGATATTTGGATGTATTTTAAGATCTTTTTAGACTTTAGTGTAATTTTAAATGTGTTATTTTGTTACCTGCATTATAATATATTATCTTAGTACACCATGTTTGTTTTTAATAAACCTGAATTACATTTTTATTTGAAATTTTTAGTTGTATATTTGTTCGTTTTTGTTTTTGCATATTTTGACGAAAACGCGTGCATATATATGCGCATATTTATAATTTTTTTTTGGTGCATATAATCCGGTCTTTATTTATAACATAACTCGCGTTAATAGACATTTATCAAATAGTCAACAAACATTTAAGTTAATCATTTTGGGACCATTTTTATGCATCGCCCTTAATAGTGATAGATACGACGAATCGTTCAATAACACAATTTATCCCGGCTTATTTTAATTGCGATTGAAATGCGACCTACGTCGCCGATTTTATAGCTGTTTTACTTTCGCCATTAGCCACCAATCTTCCTTTTCGCGCCCTCTATTTCGCCCTGTTCATAGTTTCCTTTTCGCTTTCCCCGTACTAGTCCATTTTTTTGTCTCTCTTCTCTAAATACAGTCTTGGCATTTATATTGATATTAATGTCCCCTTTTTCACGTTTCCATTCGAAATTTTATTAATGTCAGCCGGCGGACATCTGAAAATCGATAGGTGACATTTTAATAACACCACATGGACTGGCTTTTAGAGATCGTGCAGACGGAGAATACGCGGTAATGCCGGTCGGTAGCCCCTTTTCAAAGTCATACGGGAAAAAGGTTAAATGGAAGTTAATTCATTATAAGGGTGCGACGTAATATTATAAGTTAAGCTTGTTTTGAATCCGCTTGAAATATATAAATTGATAATAGACTGAGATATAATGATAGTATTATTATTATTACTACACATGTTGCAAGCAGAGGATAAACCTATTTTGCTGATACAGAATATAAAGACAAAACATACAAAGAGTACACAGAGTTATAAAGTAAGTAGAGCATTCGCAATGTTTGCAATGATAGATGTATCAAGAAACAAAGGAAACTGTAAAGTTCAGAAGTCTGGACAAGGCACAAACACTGCACTAAAATTGTTGTCTATACGTGTCATACAAGTTCTTAAAGGTATTTAATGTTGTTTAATGTTATTTAGTCAAATTGTTTCATCCGTGATACACCCGATTGCAAATGCAGTTCTGGTGAATAGATGTATTGAAGTTCTCACGGGATAATTTTAGGGAATGACCACGTAGTCTATCCACTGCATTTAATGTAAATATATGGTCCATATTCACGGAGAATCCACCATGAAACACGTGTCAGGTGAAAATCACGTGTATACATCGCTCCTCCACGCTGAACATTTTCGAGTAAGTGAAACAGTTCACTAAAATCCTTACCACAATTCTTTACTCGTACTGGACGCACGTTTCGATAGCCAAGCTATTATTATCAGCAGTAAAACTGAATTTAGTTAGTGAACTGTTTTACTGTTCCAGTGCCACAGATTTCGAGTACTTGATTATTTTCGAGTAAGGTTTTATCACGAACGAATGTAGGTGACCATATGATTGCAGTAGACTCCAGGATGGATCTAATGCAGGTGATGAATAGCTGTTTTACCAAAGCCAAGCTCGGAAATTGAAATGATTTCTTGAACATATAAAGCCTGGGATTAGCCTTCATGTTAAAGTTAGATACATGTGCTGACCATGACAGATCCGATGTGACCGTTATTCCTAGATCTTCGTGGCGTTCCACCGTCTGGATTTGTTAGGACAAGATGAAGCGTAGGTGGCGTCGGGTTGCTCTTCTCCAAACGAAGAATACCACATTTGCTAAGGTTTAAAGGGATCAACCTGTTGTCACACTAGGATTGGATAGAGTTGAGGTCAGCCTGTAGAGACTCACATTTGCTAGGGGGTTCCCCGTATAGTTTAATATTATCAGCATAAAACGCATGATTCGAACGCAGAATGTAACAAAATAGGTCCAAGGACTGTACCTTGAAGGACACCAGATAATACACAATCTGTATTATCCGAGACAGATGACCCTACCCTCACGAAATACATTCTGGTCGTTAAAAAAGCTTCAATATATTTCAACAGGTTGCCATGAATACCGAAGTGTTCTAATTTATACAGAAGGCGTCTCTTTGGGCGCCTATCAAAGATCTTAGCAAAGTCTAGTTATATAATATCCATTACTGTTCCACTGTAAAAAAAGACGTCCATTTGTTTAAGTATTCAACCATGTTAGTGACGATAGATCTGTTAGGGATAAATCCATGTTGAGATGATGGTACGATGTTGTTTTCGCAGATGAACTTTATAAGATCTCGGGCGATAATTCTTTCCATTACCCTTAAAGACACAGACACCACACGCACGGGACGGTCGGTAGCGGCGTCAAGTTTGTCCCCACTTTTTAATATAAGTGTCACCAAAGCAGTTAGCCAACAGTCGGGTAGTGTGGCAGTTGGAAATGATGCCTGCATAATGCTCGCCAAAGGCCCTGCAACGGAAGAGGTGTTGCTTTTCAGTATAGTGGAGGATATGTTATCAGGTCCAGGGGTTTAAGTTACAGAAAGATTTGCCAACTGCGAACGTACGACATCTGCAGTAAATGACACATGCTCAATACTTGCAGTAGAACGGGGATATGCAAGTGCTGGTAGTGGCATATCCGCCTCATTCAGAAACACGCTCCCAAGCTGGGTAACCAGGCAGTTTCCACATCAGAGACACAAATGTTGTCGCAGGTATCTCTTACTATAGGATTGGAGACTTTAGAGGTCAGCTGTGCACGAACAAATTTGAATAAGGACTTTGGACCAGGATCGTAGTTTCGTTTAGTAGCTCTTAAGTTCTCGGTTAGCAAGTTGGAAAAATTGCGATGATTGGCATAATCTACATCAAGATTAGTACGTTTAAATTTCCGCCATTAACGACGACGTCGGCCACAGCGCCGGATCACTTCATCGGAAATCCACGTACTCAAAGGGATGGTCTTTATTTTAAAAGAATAAGAAGCCAGGTCTCTGCAGTTTGTCACAGAATTATAAAAGAAGGACTACCTATCCGAAGGACTTGATGAAGAATGAAGTGGTGACCAATCAGTATTAGATAAAGACGAGGCTAATTTACGATAGTTTATTTTCTGCATGGTGTTTTCTGTTGTGAGGAATACTTGACTAGAAACGTATTGAATATTGCAGCCGAGGGTGACATGATCTGATGCCCCAATTGGTGGAAAATAATCAATCTGGCTTATTAAGTTATTGTCATTAGTGTAAATAAGATCTATGATTGAAGGATTGTGATTTGATTTTGAAGTCAGTAACTAGTTGCTCTAGATTAAGGTCGAGTGCAGGTATTACAATAAATGAGTTAACCTCTTTTAAGTTAATCTTTTGACGTATAACATATATAACTATTGGATAGTTACTTTCATATGCATTATGTATTTTTTTTTGTGACTTGTCTTATGCCATTGTATGGTCCAACAGATAATTTGTTTTATTTCACACTTTTTTTGTATTTTTGTGTGTTTCAAAATAAAGATTATTATTATTATTATTATTATTATTATTATTATTATTAGAGTTTTGAAGCATGTCCAGAAAGGCCAGGATCGATGGATTCGATGGAGAGCAGGAGAGGCTACCCCAATCAATATTTGGAAAATTAAAATCTCCATATATTATCAAATTAACAAAAGCTTGGCTAGCATTAAGAATTTCGGTAAATAACTAGAAAAAAGTAAAAAAATAGTAAAATCAGATATTGTCAACTAGGGTTACTTGAACAACAAGTTTTGTTAACCGGAACTTGTTGTACTATTTATTAAACTTAATTTTTATTACTGTTGCTTTAATTTTAGATTTTTGGGTTTAGATATCTGCACTCAAAAAATATTGACCAAATGAATCTTATGCATTAAACCTGCTGCAAATGCCAGATAGTTTAAGTTGCGAAATTTGTACTTTACATTTGTTTTGTAATTTCTTACATATGTATGTAATGCTATGTATATTCACACATGCACATCTATTGGAAGCGATATATTATTTTTTATATGTATACTATATCATATATTTTATAAAAATAAAATTTTGTTATTATTGTTACCTACATTTGAAAATATTACTGCTTATAAGTAAGCTTAAAAAGGATTTTGTCTAGTAGATGATTTTTGACCGGTCAAATTCTCAATTCGGCCCACTGTGGGACGTCGATGTTGATGAGAAATGCCTATTCAAAGCTAAGATTTTCCTTAATTTGAATATGCTTGGTTTTGCCGATATTCAGTTTCTTAATTTCGCTCCATCAGGATTTTTTATCGTTGATCTATTTCATATCTAAGAACTATTAAAAATTCCCACTTAAGACTCCTCGATACCCACAGAGCGTTTACGATTTCATGTAATTTCGGTTGCATATACATATTGCATCGTTTGTACTTTGATAGATGTGTCACGCAACGGGCGGCTCAATAGTTACAACCCCTAATAACCGACAAAAACCAAAACATGGCAGGCGTGGCAGTGATGTGGGGCAAAGAAAGAGATATTTAAAACTGCACTTTATGTATTGCAGTCCTCTATGCTACAAATGCTTTATGTATTTTTGTGCTTTACTTTCTTAATGAAATTAGCCTTTTTCAAGACTAGAAAGACCAGAAAAGACAAGGAAAAATATTTTAAATATATATAAAATAAATATTTTATATATATATATATATATAAAATAAATATTATATATATATATATATAAAATAAATATTTTATATATATATATATATATATATAAAATAAATATTTTAAATAATATTTTATTAATATAAGGTGCAATTAACAATATATGTAAAAAAATATTTTCCAGATTAGTTGTGCAGATTCCATCCATTCTTATTTTTTTTTTACCCGAGGGTAAGTCATGCATATTCAAAAAGCATAAATTTTATTTCAACCATTTTTATAGAATTGTCCGAACAACTGTAAATATGGGAAATTTCCGTCGTTTACCGTTATCTAGAAAGCGGAAGAGCCGAAAATTGATTATGATCAATGCTTGGAAGAAGAGAAAAGACGGGTATGGATATCTTTATAGATATACGTATGTATCTCGTTATTAGAAAAATGTTTCTTCACTGTTTACCAACTTTATAAAAACAGTATTTAAACAAGAACTACTTAATTAAAAAATAAAAGGAAAATGTTATTGTTTTCAAATATTATGAAAGCCGTTAAATATCACTACTTTTTTATTGTGACACTTAGTTAAAAAAAGTTGTCTTTGATTTGCTAAGAAGCAAATATCATGATCTAAATTCTGTTATGATAGTTTGGAGTTAAGTAAATTAAAATATGAATGTTTTCTGGAAAAACTGTAACCTAATTTCGCGATTATATTTCATTAATTTCTTGCATTTTGCAGTACGTATTTTGTTATAGATTTCTGCCGTCTTCATCTAGCTGTACACAAAGCGATCACATATCTATTGACGAAGAACCTCAACTGGAGGTTGAAATGGATATCACCGCAGATGATTCAGTGGAAAATAAAATCACTGGTCGTCGAATCGTCGACATCAATCAGTCGCTAAAAAATATTAAACATACAGGAATGGAATGTAGCTTCTTCGACATAGAAATAGTCAAAGAAATTAAAATTGGATTGAAAAGCAAATTTTTCACAGAGTGCAAAGTGTGTGGATTGAATGATTCATTTGGTTCTGAAGACTTTGGTGCAAATATAAATAAGGCAAGTATAACGGGTGCAATGCCTGTAGGTGTAGGTTACACACAACTTTCTGAATTCTGTGCTGCCCTAAATATTCCTCAAATGTCCAGGAAAACTTATCAAAAATACTCAGAGAATGTGCACAATTCCATAGAAGCATGTTTCTCGGAAGAAGTGTCTAAAGCTGGGAAAGAAGAAGCCGCTTTCGCAATTGAAGCTGGTGATGTGATCGACGGAGTCCTATTATTACAGTTATTGTAGATGGCGCGTGGAGTAAAAGATCTTATAAAAATAATTACAATGCTCTTTTTGGTGTGGCTTGTAGTATAGGCGCAAGAACGCGAAAAATACCTTTTGTTGCTGTTAGGAATAAATATTGTGGTGTTTGTAAACAATACGCACTTAAAAAAAAATAGGGCCACATAAATGTAGTAGAAACTGGACTGGTACTTCAACTTCGATGGAGGCAGATATCATATTGGAAGGCTTTAAGAACTCAATGAAAATGCATGGTATCAAGTACGGCAAAATTATTGGTGATGGAGACAGCAGCGTATATAAAAAGATTCTTGAATATAAACCTTATGGACATAAGTTTTTCATTGAAAAAATAGAATGCCGTAACCATATTTTGCGTAATTATTGTAACAAAATCAAAAAGTTGGGCAGAACTTCTAGACAAAACCCAGCGTTGAAACTGTTTTTAAAAAAGAATGTATTAAAATCTAGAACTGCTATCGTCAGCGCAATAAAATATAGAAAAAGGGAAAATTATCCGTTGCATATCAAAATTGCAAAGTTAAAGCAAGATATATTAAACGGACCACAGCATATTTGCGGCTCTCACGAGAATTGTTCGGCGTATTTCTGCAAAGGCCTAAAAGAGGAAGAAGAGAATTTGTATCCACAATTTTTGAAGAAAAGATTTCTGTTTGAATCCTTCAATAGAGCCTTAAACAGAGATGCACATAATGCTGCGAGTTTATTGTGTGATGTGGATAGCAACGCAGCTGAAACATATAATTCCATCGTTAATAAATTTATAGGAGGAAAAAGAATAAACTTTTCCTTGGGTTCATCCTATAAATATAGATTCTACGCGGCAGCTATATCACATAATTGTGGGGGTGATTTCGTCAATACTTTAGAAAAATATATAAATTGTGGAAAATCCTGGTATCTATACTGAAAAGTACTCAAATTTAAAAATACTAAAAGATAGAAAGCCTAGAGTTATTAAAACACACAAGATTTCTACAAGTTGCGAAGCAGATTCAGATTACGGATTCGTAGACGACAACATACCTGATAAAAACGAACAAGAACTAAAAATAATGAAAGAAAAGTTTATAGAAAATATTATGTCAGCCAACGTCGCTTCAGTCGAAGAAAGAACGAGGGGACAATCAGACAATCCTGTGTGGTTTGAAGAAAAAAGTTATCGTTTAACGGCAAGTAATTTCGGAAAAGTATGCAATATGAGGAAAAGTACCAGTACGGCAAATACAGTTAAAAATATTTTATATGCTCCGAAATTACATGATATAGTTAAATCTCTTCAGCATGGGATCGAATATGAGGTGAGAGCTAGAATACAGTTTGAGCATGTTTATAAAAAAAATGTGGAATGTTGCGGGTTATTTGTGCACAAAAATCTAAAGTATTTAGCGGCATCCCCTGACGGTCTTGTTGACGAAGATGCGATATTAGAGATAAAGTGTCCTTCAAGTGCAAAAGATATGACTAGAGCGGGCCAAATTGCGCCATCCAACAGAATCGGAATCAGGCGCAACGGCCGCTTATTGTAAATAGCGTATATGTGAGTCACAGCAGATATGTGATATTTCGAAATTAATACACAAGAGTAAAAAAATAAAAGCTGACGCAATAATAATGTTTAGTAATTAGAGCGGATATATACGTATATACGCGGATATGTACATATATATATATATATATATATATATATATATATATATATATATATATATATATATATATATATATATATATGTACACGCTGAGGTGTTTTTATTTTCATTATGATTTTTTATTTGATTGAAAACGGTATGCGTTGTACATGGGATGTAATAAGGAAATAACTGAGAAACTGAAACGCTTTTTTTATTTTGTTGTACTTAATAATGTAACTGTAAATAAAGATATAATAAATAAATTCTATCCTTCTTAATAATGCGGATAGGCTTGTTTAAAAAGTTGCATCATCAGATAAGTTTCCACATTTGCCTCGGTGAAGGATGTTCGCCGAGACGAAAAAATGTTCTTATATTTCGAAAACGACCGTTCCACGTCTACCGAAGTAAGACAGGCGTAATTAAAATAATCTTTAGACTTAGTCAAGGAATCTGCAGATGCCCCATCGCACATTTGTCTTAATCTCGTGTAGTCCGGATTCTTTTTTAAAAAACTATCAAACTTAGCTAAAACTCGTCCACTTGTTGCATCGTTTATACGTGTAACAATGTACTAATCGTCCACGACTTGCACTGATTCTACCAACGACAATCCAGAATTTTGCAAATTTTCTATCGCGTCTACTAACCCTTTGTAATTGTTGCTAATATTCTTTAGATGTGTTTCAACAGAAATATCGAGAAATCCCTTCTGGCTCATCCTAATAGCTCTAGCTTCGGCAGGGACGAATTGCAAAATAACGGATTTGACTTCTTGAAAATGTTCATTATAATAAAAGCGACTTTTAACCACGTTCCCCAACGCGTAAGAATGGGCTGTGGTGGTTCTCGAATACCAATAACCTGTGGAATGCCCTAGTCCTCTTAGGACTTTTGAGAAACACTTTTTTTGTGTTTGCTATTAATGCATCCACCTCCGGGTAACACTCTCGAATAGTTTGTGCCACAAGATGTAAAGCATGGACTTTACACGTAACATGTAAAAGTCCTTCACACTAAAGCGAGCACACCGACGCTTGTTTCTAGTATGCCACGAAGTGGTGCAAACGTAACATCTGCAGACTCGTCATTTGTTGATGAATAGAGCGCGTCATCCGTAAATGAATAAGCGCGCTGTTAGTTCGTAGCCGTCGATGAATGAACTTTTTTTTGTAGTGGCCCACTGTGAACAACGCCCTATTTATCAACGAACACCCAAACTGCAGGTGTATATTTGCGCGTCTTCACGACGTAATAGACAGTGGTTTTGGTCCTCATCCTAATAATTACATATTTAAATTACCTATGTTTACATACATATATGCGCCCGGCAGCCTGATTGCGAACCTGGCGCGTGGCGCTCTTGGCCCGCTCTAGATATGACTATAGAGGAAGCAATTAAAAGCAAAAAAATACAGTATTGTTTTATAAGTAATAATAACCAAATACACTTGAAGGAGCAGCACACGTATATGTTTCAAATTCAGGGACAATTGGAAATCACAAATCATGATACGTGTTATTTTGTAATTTATACAGACAAAGCTTTTCATTGTGAGATTATTCACAGAAACAAAAGTTTTTGGAACAAAATACTACCAAAGTTGGAAAACTTTTCAACTCTACTATCTGAAATTGTCTTACATTGTACAAAATGCATCACAAACATCTGATTTTGATACTTTTAAATTAATGCAAATCAAATCCCTTCCTAATTAAATAGGTATATTGACACGTGGATGCTTATAAATTTCAATCAGCGTAGAAAACCGAAAAACGACAAAAAAGAAAATCCCTAAATTAATAGCGGCTATAATGCGAATTAATTAAATTATATTTGTAATCACGGACCAGTAATGGAGGTTACTGAGTTAATTTATGGAAGTGCGGAAGGGCAGGAGAGCAAGAGGGGGACGAGAAGAAGTCTGGATGAGATAGGCGACGAAGAAGGGGAACGATGGAGGAAGAGAAACGAGGCGAACACGGGGAAAGGCGAGAGGATAGCATCAGCCAGCTGAGAAATTCAGTCCGTAGCAGAGCAGCGACGCAATAAATTTGAAATTGTAATATCTGTAATGAAAGCAGGCGAAACGACGATAAGTCGGAGTGATAGCATCGCGTCGCACTTCACGATTTACTTTTACAATTTACAGCGCGTAAGGTTTACTCGCTGAACCGGTGCACGTTACTTTAAAATGTTTACAACATGGATCAGTCTAGCGTACGAAAACGAATGATTTGTAAAATGTCGATATCAAAAATAAATACAAAGGAAGTGCACTCTTTCTAAATGAAACTACGCACGCAGAGAAACGAAATAGTTTCTTAGTGTTTTTTTTCTCCGCTTAAGAGAAGTAAAGGGTGTTTTAATAAGGGTGCAAGATTTGAAGGTTCAATAAAACATGGGTTTCTGTAGCAAAGTTCTGAAATATTTATTGAGTTATAATGTAGACATTTAAGAATTATGAATGGAACAATACATCTGGTAAATGGCCGCCACGGCTTTGCTGGCATATGCGTACTCTTTTGGTGAAATTTTCAATAATGGTGTTGCATACATGTGGCGGTATTTCGTCGATACAGCCTTTAATTTCGGCCTTCAATGCTTTGGTGGTCGCGGGTTTGCCGGCATAAACCAGTGACTTACAATAACCCCACAGCCAAAAGTTCAAAGGAGATAAATCACAAGAGCGTGGCGGCCAATTCTGGTCACCAAACCGAAAGATGACACGACCAAGAAAAGTCTCGTGTAAGACCGCCAATGTTTCACGAGCGGTATGGCAAGTGGCACTGTCCTGCTGAAACCACATGTTGTCGAGAGCAATATCGTGTAATTGAGGCACAAAAAACTGGGTTAACATAGCACGATAACGTTCGCCATTCACCGTTACTGCATTACCTGCCTCGCTTTCGAAGAAAACGGTCCAATGATTCCTCCGGCCCACAATGCACACCAAACAGCGACACGATTTGGATGCATTGCTTTTTCATGAATCATTCGTGGATTTTCTGAGCCCCAAACGCGGCAGTTTTGCCTATTTACGAAGCCATCGAGGTGAAAATGGGCCTCATCACTGAAGATGATTTTGGTCGCAAAATCGGCATTCACTTCTTGTTGTTCAAGGATCCAATTGGTGAACTCTCTTCACTGTAAGTGGTCTGTAGGCAGGAGTTGCTGAGTCAATTGGACGTTGTACGCATGGAGGCGCAAATCTTTAGTGAGAAGGGTGGCTGTTGTATTGTCCAACTGTTGTGCACGACGATGAATCGACGTCCCTGGACTCTCGCGAACTGCCGTGATGTTTTGTTCTGAACGACCTCTACGAGCTCGTGTCGTATGTTTCACATCAATAACCGAACTAGTACTTCCGAATTTTGCGATTGTTCTTTTCACAGTAGATGACTTAGGAACATTATTTCGACCGAAAATTGAACGAATTTTACGAATCGTGGCAATCAAACTTTCACCATTTTGATAATAATGTTTAACAATCATGACGCGTTGTTTTGTCGTGTAATGTTTATCAACTCCCATCTGTTTCCTATCGACTTGGCATGTCATAATTATGTGACATCACCACAGCCAAACTGGCGCGCAATTTAAATCCTGTGCTCTTATTGAAACACTCTTTTTACTTGTAATGAAATAATTGTATTTCTTTGTTTAAGACATTTGTTAACTTGATTCAAGGAAATCTTGCAGATAATTTAAAGAAAGCGATTTTCAGAATAAGTAAATGGCCGTTATAACGCAAAACAATATTTTCTTATGGATAGTAAATAGTTTTCTTAATTCCAGAAAGCGTTTAGGTATTGTTCATAAATCTTGTTCTAAATGAAGATCGGTAAAAACGCAAAGTTATTGTGTATTGAACTCTGCACAATCTCTGCAGTATGTTAGTGCATGCCCAAGACAAATAAACTTGTCACATGCTTTACATACACTACCGTTCATGGAAGTTCGGGCAAGCAAAAAAATGTACGGAAGTCAAAGAAAGTAAGAGAAATATAAAATGGCAATGTTTTTAATACTTACTTACATGATTTTACATATTTTCAAACACAAATTTATTAAAAAGAAAAAGTTAATGTAATACAAATAATTTAAATCCGATTTTCATCGAAAAATCCACCTTTTGCCTTTAGGACTGCTGCCATTATTCTCGGCATCCGATTCACTAATTTTGCCAATGTTTCATTGGGCAAGCGTGTCCATACCTCCTGAAGAATGGTCCACGAATGTTCCTTCGATTTTGGACACTTTTTCCTAACACATCGGTCTAATTCTTCCCATAACAACTCTATCGGGTTCAGATCGGGGGACTGTGGCGGCCATTCCATAATTTTTAGGTTCTTTCATTTTCTTCTTGCTGCAGGTAATCTGTACACAATTTAGATTTATGTTTGGGGTCATTGTCCTGCATAAATTCAAATCCACGACCAACTAATCGGACTCCTGACGGTATGGCATTTTCCTCCAGGATTTTCCGATATTCTTCTTTTTTTATTATGCCCTCAATTTTGAGCAAGTTCCCTGTTCCGATTAAGGAAAAACAACCACAAACCATTACAGATACGCCTCCACGCTTCACCGTAGGAATTATACACTCCCGTAACATTCTTTCCCCTCTTGATCTGCGTGCGAAAGCTCTCCGTCTATTTCCAAAAACCTCAAACTTGGATTCGTCAGTCCACAAAACGCTTTTAAAATCGTCCACTGTCCAATTTCAACGAGCTTCAATGAGCCTGTGCCCATTTCAGTCGTTTCAGCCTATTTCCTCTTCGGAGTAACGGTTTTCGACAAGCCACTCGCCCATGTAACCCAGCCTCTTTCAACCGACGTTTCACAGTACTCACAGAAACTTTGGAGTCCCGCTCATTATTGAATTCTGCAGCAATTTCTAATGCTGTTAGTCTTCTATTGCGCTTACTAATTATTTTTATTCGTAAATCTTCCGTAGGAGTCGTTTTTCTTTACGGTCCTGGCCGATTACGTTCTTGCACGTCGCTGGTTGTCTTAAATCGAACTATAGTATTATGTACTGTAGATTTTTTTATTTTTAATTTATCCGCAATCCGTCTTTCTGCGTACCCTTCCTGATGCAAGGTAATAATAGCAGATCGTTTTTAAACAGCTTGAGGCTTTCCACGGGGCATTTAAAGCAATCAAACAGAAATTATTTAATTTTTCACTTGCACAACCACAGATACTTTCACAATAACAATCTCTTTAGAACTACTGCGTTTACAAATGTTATAATACTTTATAAAGGGTCTAGGAATATTTCTAGGTAACACGACTGAATCAGCTAACCCTCCTAGGGATTATTATAAAGCTTTATTGTCACTGTAATTATTGGGGATTTCCAACATAATTATATATTTTATGATAACGGTCTTATAATAGACAAATACTACCTGGGAAAATTTGGGAAAATGCTTTTCAGAAAAGGTTAGTTTTAATAATTCCTCACAGAAATGTATATTATATAATTTTAAAATTTTTTCCTAAACAGTTAATATAATTTGTCAGTTTGCCCGAACTTCCATGAACGGTACTGTACGTATCTCGTTTTCCTATCCTTAGCACGAGGACATTCGAAGCACCTTCCCTGCTGATGTGGTTTTCTCTTCTTTGGACTTGGCTCTATATGTTCACCTAAAACTTTTCTAATACTGCCTCGTAAATCGCGTGTCGGTCTTGGGTTGGACATCCTATTCTTTTGATGCCCCTCTATTAATTGCAGGCCTAAGTTTTTAAGAAAAATCCTTCTTCTGATCTTTAGACCGTTGTTGTTCTCTCGATATATAATTTGACTATTAATCCCAGCAGTATTTAATAAAGAGAAAAAAACTGTAAGCGGCCAGCAGACTATTGCGTGCAACCTTATAAGAAGCAGATAGTTCATCGACCATATCAACGCCACATTTAGTCGAATTATAAAAAAAAATGATTTCAGGTAGCTTCTTTTCGGAATCATCAACTGCACTATCGTGGTGAAGTGACGATATTAGAAGAACTACCTTTCCTTTCTTTGGTACGTAAGAAACAATTGTGTATCCTTCTTGAAAACCAAAGATGCTGGAATATTGTTTCCTATCTTTAACTCTCAGAAATTCAGCAGGTAGGTCCGGTTTATTCTTTCTAATGATACCAACTGCAGTAAGTTTGTGAGCGTCTCGGAGTTGTAGCAAAAGACTGTGACTAGTATACCAATTGTCAAATGTGATGTTACGTTTTATACCCGACACCGGAACAACAAGGCGATTTACTATATCTTTCGGACTATTCCTAAGGCGAAAGGGACCCTCAGGTTGTTGTCCTACATATAGCTCCATATTCAAAACATAGTAGGTGCGTGCATCTACTAGAGCATACACTTTTATGCCATATTTTGCCAGCTTATTCGGCAAATATTGACGAAAGGAACATCTGCCTCTAAATGACTCAAATTTTTCATGCATAGTCAGATACTGAGATGGCGTATAAGCGGTTCGGCAGTCATCGACAAATTTCTCAACAGCCGTTCTTATGTGAGCTAGTTTATCTAGCAATAACCTTTGCTGGCGATTATTTTTATCGTAAAATCGCAGACACGACACTAAGAAGGCAAATCGTCTTTGGCCCATTGTGAAAAACTTCTAACCCAGTACCATCAGTATTCCATAGGTCGCATAAATGACGATGATTGCTTTTGAATACACCTGCTAAATACAAAAGACCGAATACGGCTTTCACTTCTGGAATATTAGTTTTACCGTAATGAGGAGATTCTTTCCATTTTTCTGATTTTTCTTCAATTCTTTGATTGGTGTGTTCAACAATGTCAGCAATCATGTGTTCATCAATGAATAATAGAAAACATTCTAGGGGAGTCTTCGCATTTCTTGCACGCATACGTACTCTTGGTAAATGCGTAATAATATTTTCCGCTCTAGTTCTAACATTTCTATTGCTCATTTCTTTAGACCATTTCATTCCATTTTTCCCTCGAAAAAACCTTTCACTTTGCTCCGTTTCACGTCTTCTGCGTTATCTTTTTTCCGAGATCTTCTCTCCTCTTCTTAATTTTCTCCATCTTGTTCCAAGTCAAGATAGTCACAATGTACACTTACATTATCTACTTCTCCATCATCCTCTGAATCCTCTTCATCTATCAATTCATCCTCACTTTCTAATTCTTCCCAAAGAGCCAAGGGACGCGCTTGCTCTTTTTCGTATTCGACCATTATTCCTACATGACAAATTAAATTAATCAAGCAATATATAACTTCAAAACATTACTTACAGTCACAAAATGCCTCTAACAACAAAAATTATCGCTCATAAATAATGTTGCGTATTCCGACAGGTGGGGTGTGAGACACCCCGTCACCTAGAAGCAATACTACTCCTACTAAATGCACTTTCATACTCTCACTTGTACTTGAATTGTATAGGCTAATATATTTCTTGATTGATTAATTGCGACTCGTTGTGAGTTAATCGTAATTGGTGTCAATAAAAGTGGTCTATTACTCACAAAGTTTGTTTAATAATATCTATCAGCGCTACCGGTTTCAGAGACACGCTCAGCCTCAGGCAACAAACTTTAAATTTAAAAACAGCAAGAATTATGTCAAAATTATATTTCTGAGAGCTACTGAGGCGCTGCAATCGTTTGAAGGGAAGTTCAAATGTTTGCTGAATTGTTTTAGGGAACTGGGGTTTGTCATACTCCACGTGTCAGATGCCGGGTTAAGGTCAGTTTCAAATTAATCTGTAAACAGGTACTGAAATTATTTCATTTCCGCTTAACTAAGCAATAAATATGTAACTTGTTTGACGAAAAATATCCTAACGTAAGAAGATGTTCGTTCACCATATACCTCAATGTTGCTCTTAAATAAAGTTCGAAGTATTGCCACAGCTGACTTTCATCTAAGATGGTGGCCGATCTTCTACGTAAATCCCGAATTACTGTTGTTTATTACAAAGTAAAACGACAGTCGCAAGCATTCCACGTACAAGATCGACAGTCGATTCCACAAGTTGCATATAACACAGTTGTTTCGGGATCGTATTCCTCCGGCGAGCCGTGACACGATTTAAAGCGATTAGCGGTGACTTTGTGCTAGACTGTACTGGAAGCTGAACGAAACCGGTCGCCATGGCAACGTACTAGTAGACGACGATGTAGTCGACTCAGTCGATAGTCCGTACTTCGCTGGAGCGCGTTGAGCGCCCTCTGGCGATCTGCAAGCGAAACTATTGCTATGCTCGTGTCGTCATAAACGTACAGTCACTTATATCTGCATCCGGACAAAATACACATAAAAGTTAAAATTTGAAGATGTATTTTTTTTGCATTTATTATTAACAAAGTCCCAATATTTTGATTACATTATGTAACAGAAGTATAAAATTAGTTTAATGTCTTTGTCATACCAAAGAAATACTTCTATTTCTTTGGTATTTCGCCTAACTTCAATATATTTATTACAACGATCAATTAATAATTATATGTCCTTGTAAAATTAATCTAAAGTTTTTCCTTCAAAATCTTATGTCACAGCCGCTTGCAACTCACTATCGTCCTTAAAACCACGTCCCCTAAGGTCTATCTTTAAATGAGAAAATAAATGATAATCACTTGAAGCCGTGTTCGCACTCTACGGTGGATGTTCCAAATCTTGAAAGCCGCATTCGCAAATGGCAGCTTGTGAAATAGCGACAGTATGGATGGGCGCATTGTCGTCCAACAATCGAACACCTTTTGTCAATTTTCCTCGATAATCTGCTGAATATTGTTCCTCAATTTATGCAGGAAATTCCTTCGCTTTCAAACGGCGATCTGCTAATACCATTTCTTCAATAATTACAATGTTTTGGGGCGTTATCAGTTCAATTGGCTCATCATCTTCTAGGGATTCTTTCCCCAAACGGAAACATTTGCCTACTTTTTTACAGTGGAATATGAAGGAGATAAATCACCATAAACGCCGCCTAAACGTTGTTTAATGTGATTAGGTGTATGGCCTTCCTTTGTTAAAAATTTAATAACCGCGTGGTAGTAAATTTTCGTTACCTGAGACATTTTCATGCACTGTTCACGTTGTCTGACTGGCTACTAAAAATGACTATTCTTCGAGTCGAAATATACATATTGTAGGTCTCGCACATGTACAAATATGACGCAACGGAGTTTGTCAAGCCGAGAATTTATGGCGCCTACCTCGTACTACTTTGCTGAACAGTTCACGAAATGGACAACAGATCGAAAACTTCCTGGATGCTGGGATAGACAACATTCCTACAAATCCTTGACAGCAGTAGCGACTGGTGTTGACGTAAATGGGAGTTCAACGACAAAGCTTCGATGTCCTGATATATTATTATATATGAGGGCATCGAAGCTTCGTCCTTGAACTCCCATTGCTGTCACTTGTCAGCCGTTACTGCTTGACAGATCAACAGACCGCCAGCGATGAGGACAGTCTATGACTTTTAGTAGATCAACCAAAACCCAATAAACGGATTGGAGCAGAAGAATACTTAGAGGCGGAAATCTCGGCGCTGACCATTGCAACGCACTGCTTATTTGATCTCAAGATTTTAGGCAGAAACATCAACCTCTTTACCGATACTAAGCATGTAATATCAGCATTTAACATCAAATCTGCTGTCTACACTGTCACAAAGCTCTATTCTTAGTTTCTGAAACAAACAACATTAACATAATATGGTTGAAGGGCTTCAATGGAAATCCTTGTAGTGAAGAAAAGGACAGACTGGTTAATCGGGCTTCGAGTATGATGGTTGATGGCCTAGTAGTTTCCATTAAACTGCCTGTGTCTACGTTTTAAAAAAAGATTAAAACTATTATCCATGGATACTTACATACTTGAGATTGTCCAGAGGGATCCTTCGCACGGCTCTTCTGGATTGAACTAAACGAAGACCTGTTATGTAAGGGTTGCCAAGCTAAACACGAAACAGTACCCTGCGCTGGCGTCAATTAAAAGGTACATGCTAGGTGCGAAGCGAACGCCTTGCCGTCATTAAAACGATTCCTCTGGGCTACATCTTAACCTATACCAAGGCAGTTGGTTGGTTGGCGGCCTAAAGGGCTCTCTAGCATATAGAGGATGCATAGTGAGCCTATTGTGGTCTATATGATGTGAATTACATCTCATGCTCTAGTTATTTATAACCATGAAATCGAAAACTTGAAATAAGAGATACATATGTGTTCATGTAGATTTGCTTCGTAACGGAACGTCCGGATATAAATACAGGAAACTGCACAGATGTATACGTGCTAGAAAGTGACGCAATCGCGCATCTATCTCTCTCTCCTCTAGTTTCAACTTCTTCACTCGCCAACTACGCTGGTCTCACGTTCTACATCCATATGCGGCTTCCGCGGAATTAGCACGCCGACCGTTGAAACAATCGGTCTCATCAAGTGCTGCTCTCGCTGTATATGGCATGGGCATACAGCCGAGCGCTTGAATGGTCCTTCCTCTCCGTCACATTCGAACTGCCGTCGCGAAATATTTGCATATCCTGTGGACTTAAAGCAATTCGTTCTGAATCGCCTTGTTAGATGTTGAATTAATCTTCGGAGCGTTAAGATCTCGCTCTATTTACTGACGGGCATATAGAAAGGCGATGTCGTGGGTTCATGCGGGTATTAGGGTGTGTATTCGACGTATCTTCCGCGGCTTCTATTCCAATTTTGAGGGAGGGAGAGGGAAAATAACTTTTTGACTTTGATACTTGAGTTAAATTCTTTATTTCGAATTGGAAGAAGCAATCTAAAAGGAGCTGTTTTTCTATTCCCGAAATAAAATAAGACTTTCTTAAGGCAATATGTGTAATAGTCATCTATGACTAGAAGCGTCATTATTTTATTAAAAATAAGCGATTATAAACTGAAATGATTCGCAAGTAGAGCAACGCAAACTGCGCTGAAAGCCAGTGGCTGTCGCATAAAAGTTTACACAAAATAAACACGGCCGGGACAATTCGGTATAAGCGTCAGTATAACTGCGACTCGAAAGCCGATCTGTTGTGTATGCATCTACGCTGTCGTATACTATATCGTAGTTCTACGTTTGTTTTGAAAATGTTTCCTACGTCGCGAAAACGACCAAAGTCGGACATAATAAGAGAATTTATTGCAGAAATGCTTGATTTAAAGTGTGATGGCGCTAAAATTCAATGTGTAGTGTGTAAAATAGATTTAATGTGTTGGTCGAAAAGTGATTGTCTACGGCACGTAAATAGTGCAGGGCATGTTTCAAAAAAAAATTCCACACAAGATTATGACAAATTTAAATTTAATTTATGTGTTTATTGCATGTTATATACCATTTCATTTACTAAGGAAGAAAGCATACGTCTCGTTTTGGAATGAATATTCGGACTTTAAGTTACCAAGTGAGAGAACATTACAGAGAGTTGTGCCGTCTGCTCATGAGCATGTCGAGAAAAGAATTAAATCGGAGTTGCAAGATAAAAAGCTGTGGTTATGTGTGGACGAAACAACAGATCGTAAAAAAACATTCTGTGGTTAATGTAATGGTACGCACAATGGAACCACATCGACTGTCACCCTCAATTTTACTAGCTTCCAGACGAATACAACAATGCACTGCCGAAGTAATTTCAATGTTGGTGTTAAATACATTGGAAAAGTTTGAATTTTCGAGAAATCAACTGTTGATGTTTATGAGTGATGGTGCCGTAAACATGCTTGCTGTAGGTCGATCTCTTAAAAAACATTGTGCTAACTTGTTGCATATTACATGTAAAATTCATACTCTCAGTCTCGTAGCAGATAGTATCAGAAAATGTTATCCAGAGGTAGACGCTCTAATAGCACATACAAAAGCTGTGTTTGTAAAATCCCCAAAACGTATTCGGGAATTTCATAGACTATGCCCCGGTATTCCTGAATCACCACAACCTATTCTTATTCGTTGGGGAACATGGCTAGAGGCTGCATTTTTATTCTTAAATATTTTGAGAATATAAAGAACGTGATTTTAGAATTCGACCCAAAGGAAGCTGCGGCTGTCAAGGTAAGCCGCTTGAAATTTCAGGATAGTCAAGTTAAAACAGATTTGGAAATTATTCAGAACAATTACGTGGGATTAGCGGATGCGATAGGAAAACTACAAAATTCTTCGGTGTCGTTAGTGGAATCTTTGCAAATAGTGCAACTTGTTCACGCACAGCTATGCGCGATAGAAGACGCAAGAAATGTTTGTGTTTTAGAAAGGTTTGAAAGTGTTTTAGATAAAGACTCTGATTTTGGCACATTAAGACAAATTTGTGAAGGTGCGTCAACAGAACCGTTAAGTTATTTGAAAGATTATTTTACTTACGCAAATATAATATCACTAGATGTAGGACGTTCGTTTTCGGCATACAAAAACACTTTTTCTTCACGCCGCACTCACTTTGCCGAAACAACTTTGGAAACATATCTAATGTTACAAATATTAAATAGACATTATCCACTTTGTGATTTCACGGAGGAGTCTTAAAACGGTAAGTGTTTGAGCAGGTATCACATTTAATTTATTTTGTGTAAACTTTTATGCGTCCGCCAGCGCAGTTGCGTTGCTCTAGTGATTAGAAAGTGAATCAGCATAACTGAAAATTTATATTTTCACTTTCGTAAGCACAACGTCACAACGATTTTAACTTGTTCAGCACAGACTGCCCCAGACACCCCCTTTCTTCCTTGAATTGTTATAAAATCATTATAGAAACTTGTGTATGACATTTGTTCCAGGAATCTATTTGTAGACGGTTCGTAGAAATGATGAAATTGAAAATACAAACTGGAGATGGTGCTATTTTTGATAATGTATTAACATTGACACTGAAGGTCCCCATGACAACGAAATATATTTTATAGATAATTGACTGTTTGTTACGAATAATTTGTGCTAGTTTAGTTTGTGTTCTTTATTATTTTAGTTCAATTTAATGGCAACGCACAACGCGAATGGTGCATGCAGGGCATATTCGAGTTTGCAGCCGACATTTCAGTTCTGAAAGTTTGCGCCTTCACCACACGGAAAAAATGATCTCCTGAATGGAGTTTACTATGAACCGAATTGATTCGTCCAATAATTTTGCGGTTCCTTTGTTGGTATTGTCATACTATCTAATTTATTGAAATGCTTTAGTTTAAATTGTAATGTAACGAGGTAGGCGCCATAAATTTTCAGCCTGACAGGTTTATATAGGTTCGAACACGTTCAAACTCCGTTGCGTCATAGTTGCACATGTGCGAGGTCTATTCTATATATTGTTATGTTATGTTCAACGTTGTATCTACGACAACAACAACTTCTCTCAGTGGTCATTTCGGTACTGACTAAATGTCAGTATGGCCACTCGTTGGTAACTAAATATCCCTCTTGCGGGGATAATTGGAAATTTCTTCGTTACCATCCCCCCTCAGCCAACCGTCCTTGCAGCGAGGACATTATAATTTAAATATAAGTCCAGATAATGATGAGTGTGGGGTATCATGGACAAATCTACTCGTTAGTTGATTTTTCTATTCACTTATTTCGTCCAAATTAATGTAAAAATCGTCTGGAACAAGCAACAGCATAAATTGCAAAGCACAACAGATAATATTTCATCAATTAAATCTTTATCTGAAAGGTTTCTGTAAATGAGCAGTGGATTTTCTCGTTTAAAGCTTGTTGGTGACAGTTCGGACCACAGAATCATCAACAAACAACCTCCTGGTTAAGTCACTGCATTCCTTCTCGTATGGTAATATCATTTGATTGAAAGTCATCGAAAAGCTAGTTTCTATTTGGGTAAAATTATCAAAATTGGCTGTGAAATAAAACAATCGCCGGTCTTTCGCGATTTAAAATAAAAGATGAACGACGCCATAAATTTTCATCAATCTTTATTCGGCCTTGGTTGAATCAAAGTGTGTCTTAAATCTAATCCCAAGATAAGTGTTCGTTTGTGTATTTAAAATCTTTATTAAAAAAGAGAAAAGGGTTGAATATCCGGAGCAGGCAGTTCCTGTGGTGGGTATATAAACAGAGGGTTTATATACATTGGCATCGTTCGAAAGTTTCAAGGTTAGTTAATTTTCAAATCTTAAAATTCGTTAATTTCATTTTACTGAGTTGGAAATTCATTCAAAAATTGCCGTAAGGGTATCTAGGGATACCCCCGAATCTACAAGAATCATTTATTCGAATTAAATTAGAAAATTTAACAAAATTTGAGAAAAACCCCCGAGAAAGATATTTCATTATATTACGGCTCGAAGAGTAGTAGTTTTTAGTAGCCAACCAGACAACGTGACTAGTGCATGAAAATGTCTCAGGTAACGAAAATTGAGTACTGCACGGTCATTAAATTTTTAACAAAAGAAGGGCATACGCCTAATCACATCAAACAACGTTTAAACAGCGTTTATGGTGATTGACTTCGTTCATACTCCACTTTAAAAAAGCGGGCAAAATGTTTCCGTTTGGGGCAAGAATCCCTTGAAGATGATGAGCGCCCCTATCGGCCAATTGAACTGATAACGCCTTAAAACATTTCAATTATTGAAGACATTTCTGAAACAAGTATTCGCCGAATTCTTCATAACCACTTGGATATGAATAAGATTATGACTGTGAATAAAATTGAACCTCGTACCAGAAAGGCGAAAGTCGTTCAATCAACGGAAAAGGTGATGGTCGTAATATTCTGGGATTGTGGCGATATTTTACTCATTGACTTTACGGAGCGCAATACAACTGTCAACAGCACGTATTATGTGTCTTTGTTGCATGAATTGAGGGACAATATTCGTGCAAAACGTCGAGGAAAATTGACAGAAGGTGTTCGATTATTGCATGACAATGCACCCGTCCATACTGCCGCCATTTCACATACTGCCATCCGTGAATGCGGCTTTCAAGAATTGGAATATCCACCGTATAGTTCAGACATGGCTCCAAGTGGTTATTTATTTTTGCATTTAAAGAAAGACCTTAGGGGACGTTGTTTTAAGGACGATAGTGAGTTGCAAGGAGCTGTAATACAACATTTTGAAGGAAAAACTTTTTAGATTATTTTTACAAGGGTGTAGAATTATTAATTGATCGTTGTAATAAATGTATTGAAGTTAGGGGAGATTATATTGAAAAATAAAAATTGTTATATTTTACCCAATTTATTTTTTCTACGAGGGATGATGGTAAAATAAAGTTCCCATATTTTTTAAAAATAGATAGCATTCTTTATTTCCTTAACATTACACATCGTTTTAAAAGTAAAAACTTAAGCTATTTTTCGACATAATCGCCATTTCTATCCAAGCATTTTTGCAGACGGTGCTCCAACTTTTGTATCCTCATGACGTAAAATTCTGCCGCCAGTTAAAATCTTTTGGAAATCTCAGGAATCCGAAGAGCGAGTTGACGAATGGTGACCCTCCGATCTTCAAGCAGTATGCTCTCAACCTTTTCAACGATTTCCCCTGAAACTGATGGTCTTCTGCCCCGCTCTTCATCGTAAATTTCCGTCCGACTTCCAGTGAATTCCCTACACCATTTGCGGACGTGTTGAACAGTTATACACTTTTCTCCGTAAACTTCGGTTAATTGACGATGAATGTCTATAGGTGAAACCCCTTTCGGGTTTAAAAAACATATCACAGCGCGAATTTCGCACCTGGCGGTAGCGGCGATCGGGACTTCCATCTCGGACGGCTGCTTAGCCAACACCAAGCGGCGTAGCGAAACGGGAGTGGTACGTATATAGAGTGGGGGAGCTGTTGCACACGCCAATGTTGTCGGATTTCGCCTAGCACATCTTATTGCTGCTGTAGGGCTTTGGGGACCTTATTTTACGATCAGACCAAGAATTTATGGTGTCTACCTCGTATTTGTAGTATAAATATACTTTCTAAACGAACTATTTTTGCATTTCGCCTTAGCGTTTTATTAGCTACACTTATTCTCAATCTTGATCAGTTACCATCAGTTTTACACCCTACTTGAAAGCCCAAATGAACTTCCGGCGATAGTTCTTTGATAATAGCAAAATTATTTGCTTAAAGTTTAAGCTAATTGCTAGATTTTATAGATGGCGGAAACAGTCGAAAAAATCAAAAATCCTATTCTTCGTCCTTCTATTTACTGGAATTTAATTCAATATAGCAAATCCAAATGGGGACCACAAATCTTTCCCCTCGGTATTGGTGAATTTCGGCCTCATCGATTTAGAAACGTTGCGTGGCATTTGGAAAAAGTTTTAGAATAAGGTAACCGGGTTGCCGGTCGACTGGTGCGAGGTAAGTAGCGCGAACGAAGAAAAAACAATTTTAAAGTTACCCGGAACGTGGTTCTTCTTCTTCCCGCGTTACGCCCTATTAATTTTTCACAGGCCATCAAGGAATTTTTTTTTCTGTAGAAGGCGAAGGACTCTCGCGAGTTTCTTTCTTTTACGGCCGGTCGATTACTGCATTTACTTACGCGGAGGTCCCATCTGTATTAGCGACAAATTTATTACTTTTTTATACCAAAGCAAGCGGGGAAAAATCTATTACGTAGTACATGAATTATGTGGGTTATTTGGAAGAACATGAGTATTTTTTTTAATTCAGCACTTTATATTTGTAGGAAAAATAAGCGAAAAGATCGTTTCGAATATTAAAAAAAGTTGTTGAAATTAGGAGGGATGATCGTAAAATAAGGTTCCCATATTTTTTAAAAATAGACAGCATTCTTTATTTCCTTAACATTACACATCGTTTTAAAGGTAAAAACTTAAGCTATTTTTTGATATAATCGCCATTTCTATCCAAGCATTTTTGCAGACGGTGTCCCAACTTCTGTACCCCTATGTCGTAAAATTCTGCCGCCAGTCCAAATCTTTCCAATTGTGGTGTTGGAAATCTCAGGAATCCGAAGAGCGAGCTGACGAATGATGACCCTCCGATCTTCAAGCAGTATGCTCTCGACCCTTTCAACGATTTTCTCTGAAACTGATGGTCTTCCGCTCCACTCTTCATCGTGAATTTCCGTCCGACCTCCACTGAATTCCCTACACTATTTGCGGACGTGTTGAACAGCTATACAATTTTCCCCATAAACTTTGGTTAATTGACGATGAATGTCTATAGGTGAAACTCCTTTCGCGGTTAAAAAACGTATCACATCGCGAATTTTGCAGTAGCGGCGATCGGGAGTTCCATCTCGGATGGCTGCTTAGCCAACACTGAGCGGAGTAACGAGACGGGAGTGGTACGCATATAGAGTGGGAGAGCTGCTGCACACGCCAGTGTTGTCGGATTTCGCCTAACACGTCTTATTGCTGCTGTAGGACTTTGGGAACCTTATTTTACGATCATCCCTCGTAGATTATACGCAGAGGTTCCTATTTTTATATGAAGTTACATACAAGGATGCAGTGTAGTGGTGTGAAGAATTTTCTACGACTAAGTTCATCAGCGATGTTAGTGTTATGAACAAATTGAATGCATTGAATGGAATATACTCAATCGTAAAGCCTATTTATTCAAATTCTTCTTTTTAACCTACAGACAATTTTACAGGTCATGTTTTATCTTATAAAGGACTACATTTACAGTATTTAGCGCCTATTTATTGGATACTATCGGACATTGTCGAAGTTTCGCGAAAGTTCTAAAGAGGTCGGGCGGCTAGTATAAACACGGCACCACTTCGGCGAACGAGTTCAGTTCCTAAATAACAATCGAAGAGTAAACATCTGAGAAGAAAAGTAAACGGTTTTAAGACGCCCGCTACCAGAGGAGCGCCCGCTTTGTTTCAGTGTGTCGCTTTGTGTTTTCGTCATTAAGGTCGTAGGAAAATGGAAAGATTTTTATTAAATAAGTAAGTCGACAGTTCAAGTGAGAGTGATCAAGCATTGACAAGTGGTGGGGCAGCAAAGAAACAGAAATATCGTAAATACGTTGATTCGACGATTTGAATTTTGGCTTTACCTCAGTAGAAGTAAACAATGAAGAGAGACCGCAGTGTGTGCTCTGTTTAAAAGTTCTAGTGACCGAGCGTATCCTCCCAAGTAAGCTAAAGCGACATCTCGTGACCAATCACTCTAACACGGTTGAAAAATTTCGCAAAAAGCAAAAAAGTGTGTTTAGTAAACAAGTCTCAGTACCAAGCAACGCACTGCTAGCATCTTTTAAGGTGGCATACAGAGTGACGAAGTGCAAAAAGCCTCACACCATTGCAGAAGAACTTATTCTACCAGCTGTTCTTGACATGGTTAATATTATGCTGGGAGAATCGGCGGGAAAATTCATTTCAAAGGTACCTCTGTCCAACAACACTATTAGTCGAAGAATCATATAGCTCTGGATCTCAATGATCAATTAATATAGAAAATAAAAGGCCCGGAATTTAGTCTGCAATTTGATGAAGCTAGACCTTATTTGTTATGTATGCTTCCTGGATGATAATATTATCGTTGAAGACTTTCTGTTCTGCAAAAGCATCATTGGAAGCGCAAAGGCTCAAGACTTATTTGAGATGCTTGACAACTTTATAACGGAAAATAATTTGGATTGGGAAAAGTACATCGGTATGTGTACTGATGGAGTTCGATCAATGTTTGGTCGCTATGGAGGATTGCAGGCGCTTATTCGCAGCAAAGTACCGCATGCTACGTGGACCCATTGCATCATCTATAGGGAAGCACTTGCATCAAAGTCGTGAAATTCGTATTAGAATGTATCGTAGTAAACTACATAAAAACTTGGTCACTGAAAGCCAGATTTTTCAAAAAGCTATGCATGGACATGGGAGGTGAACACACGGCCTTGCCATACTACTGTAGTTCACGATGGCTTTCACGTGGCAACGTCTTACACCATGCATTCGAGCTATGTCAAGAAATTCACACTTTTCTATGAGGGGAAGGTCATGAAAACTCCAGGTACTTTGCCGAACCCGACTTTTTGCTGAAACTAGCGTATTTGTCCGATATATTTGACAAGCTGAATGCCTTCAATCTGTCTCTGCAAGGCAATAACATGCACATTTTGAAACTTTTGGAGAAGGTTGTGGAATGCTGTTCCTTTTCAAGGAACACTTCTCAAAGCTCACTGACTGGTTTGCAAAATACGAGGGTAAGTCAAAAATTACTTACACTTTTAGTTCTACAACTGTATTAAATAAAGATAGGTGTACAATAGATACATTATTTTTCGATATAGTCTCCACCTTTAGCAATGCACTTGGTCCAGCGAGCCACAAGCTTTCGTATGCTTTCCTGGTAGAAGGTTTTCGGTTGGTCGTGAAGCTACTTTTGCACCGCAACCCGAACGTCTGTGTCTGAGGCAAATCGGCGACCTCTCAAAGCTTCCTTGAGCGGTCCAAAGAGATGAAAATCTATGGTAACTCGCCTATTTGCTGTAACCGTCTCTTGAGCTTGCTGAATGTTGTCGTCGGTGGTCGGGGTTGACAGCCTTACAGCTCACTCTTTTTGTGTTGCGCTCGTGCGGCCACTTTGAAACATTTCGATCCACAAAAAAACACTTTTACGAGATAAAGCACTGTCCCCGTATTGTGACAAAAGTCTCCGGTGAATTTCAGCACCTTTCACAAACTTGCAAACTAATAGCGGAGGTGACATGCTTATGCTGTTGTAGCTAGCAGACAAATAACGCGATCGTGATTAAATTCCGCACACATGACCACAGAGGCGCCAACTCAACGCATGAGCAAGCGGCCGCCACTACGATAACCTTCAAAGCTTGTTATGACGAAAGTGTAGATATTATTTGACTTACCCTTGTACTTTGTGGAAGACAATGTCGAGAAATTTGCGTGGATTCAAGATCCTTTCCGTGCCGAACCTTCACCAGAATTCACTTCGCAGGAAGAAGAGAGTCTAATTGAACTCTCTTGCGATAACAGTCTGAAAACAAAATTTGCTTCTTCCGATTTAATGGAGTTTTGGATATCAATCAAAAATGAACATCCAATTCTGAGTTCAAAAGTTGCGACAACCTATGTGTGGCGGTCAGCAAACTCACCCATCACATTAACTTACTTGTCGTCGAAGGTTTTCACCATTAATTTCATATTTTTCGTGTATTTTCATATTTTAGTTTGATGGTTCTTGTGATTTAATTTTAATAAATGTGAGCTTCACATTGTGAGATTTATCTTATATTTTTAAAAGGGCGCCGTGAGGAAGTACTTAACCTGTAAGTGCGTCACGAGCTGATAAAGTTTGGGAACCTCTGCACTTCCGACTACAAACTACAGACAACAGACATTCAATGCTATTATACTGAGCTGCTATTAAAGTTGTTATTTGTATATGCAAGTCATCAATTGTACAATTTTAACAACAGAATAATTAAACAAAATAACAAAACCTGCTATTTTTGTCCAGATGCAACAGTGGTAAAGAATCTTGTAAAATAACAGACTGTTGAATAACAACTCAGCACTACTAGTGTGTAGCCTACTGTTGATTGTACTGATGCCATTTTTTTGGTCAGTTTCACATCAGTGCTTTTAGTATAAGAAATGCCTCCATATTTCCTTATCAATGATATTTTAAATGAAACTATTGCAATTCATCTTGTTTATGCCATATTTTGACTACAGGTATGATAAAATCATAATACTTTTAGTGAGTTTGATAGGACGAAATGTTAACATTGACACGGGAAAATCACCAGGTATAAACCTTATATCAAAAGAGTCAAATTTATCCCTACAAATTTCAAACAGCGTTCTCCATTACTCCTTGTATGCAGGTACGACGAAGCTTTCCCATCTCGAGATTAGAACATAAACCGTAAGATGCTCTTTGGCTAGAAGTCACGATTCCTTAAACTTCGTCTACCTCCATCAACGGATGAGAACGACATCGTCGACACCTCGGCCTCCTAACACATCAGACGAGGTCTTAAGTTTTTATCCTTATAATTGTTTCAGCGCGTCTGAAAATAAAATAAGCCCCGATAAGTCCGTCGGAATCTGGAATTCCTCGCTTTTGTCGTGAAAGTAAATCGAGCGTGTCACTATTAGTAACTGGTAGGAAAACTGGCGGAGGAAACGGGAGAAAGAAAAGAAAACGAGTAGGTCGTCGGTCTTCGCCTCGTCGTAGGAAAAGGCTTTTTAATTTTCTCTTTAATTCGTCTCTGTTTAATTTAAAAATCGCTCTGGCGGAGAACAGTTAATTTCTTTTATTATGATATACGTAGCTCGAACGAATTTTACTCTATTCTAGCGTAGCGAAACGTGGATTTAAAGTGTACTTGTCCGTAATCGATTCACGTGAAATAGAAGGCGGATGAATTATATCTGCTTAGAAGCTGCTCGATTTACAGATAGTGATATATAAATATAGCAGCCACCATTATGTTGTAGTTAAAGCAAAGTGGAAAATTGAAAAATAAGATTATTTAATGAACAAATACCGCTTCTACGAGGTAGGTGCCATAAATTCTCCGCACGATAGAAAAAATTAACTTGGTAAGATATATTTTTATTTTTCAATATAATCTCCCCTAACTTTAATACATTTATTACAATGATCAATTAATAATTCTATACCCTTGTAAAAATAATCTAAAGTTTTTCCCTCAAAATGTTGTATTACAGCTGCTTGCAACTCGCTATTGTCCTTAAAACAACGTCCCCTAAGATCTTTCTTTAAATGAGAAAATAAATAAGAATCATTGTTTCATTTCTTGTGACAATGGACTTCTCAAATCGGTTTCGGGTCCTCTAAACATGTTTAAAAACTTGAGCGATAACCATTTTGCATTAATCTTATTCATACCCAAATGATAGATGAATTTTCCTTAACACAATTTATTAAGACAATGATTAATTAATTTTCATTTTACAATTCCACCATTACGCGTCTAGGATAATTGAAATCAAACAGTAAAGTATCTCCAAAAAATTGCCTTGAAACTAAAAATACACAAACGAGCACTTCATTAATTCATTCGAAAGTGTCTCAGAATCTCTTGCTCTATGATCATTTGGTCTAATTAACAAGGAATAATCTGGGCAAACAGCGGTAACAGTCAGTGTAGTAGATATGTGGTGCGGAGTCGGCGATTATTTATTTCACGCGTTCACAGCGTCAGTACTAAATCGATGCTGTATGCGAGTAGTTCTGTGTATATGTAGGCTGTTGTAACTTATTTCGTAATTATACGCTTATGTTTGCTTTAAAAATGTCGCAGTTAGGTACGTCGCGAAAACGACCAATGGCAGACACAGTTAAAAACTTGATAGTGGACATGCCGGACTTAATTTTTAATGGCGCCAAAAATTCAATGTCTAGTTTGTAAAATCCCTTTAATGTGTTGGTCCAGAAGCCATTGTCGACGTCACATCGAAAGCAAACAGCATTCTTCTGCAAAAAGTGGTATACGAGACCAAGAAAAAATTACATTTGATTTATGTGTTACTCTTATTTTATGTAATCTATCGTTTCGTTTACTAGACAAAGAAGCATTTGTCTCCTTCTGGAATAAATATGCGGACTGTAAATTACCTAGTCGGACATCGATACGAAATGTAGTTCCATTTGCTCGTGAACATATAGAAAAAGAATTAAAACGGAATTGAAAGATCAAAAACTGTGGTTGTGTGTGGACGAAACAACAGATCGTTAGAAACATTCTGTGGTTAATGTAATAGTACGTACAATGGAACCACATCGACCGTCATCCTCCTTCTTACTTGCTTCCAAAAGAGTTATAAATTGTAATACCGATGAGATTTTAAAGGTGGTGTTGAAATCATTGAACAAATTTGTTCAAGTTTCAACTAAGCAACTTTTAATGTTTATGATGGTGCCGCAAACATGCGTTCTTTGGGCCGATCTCTTAAAGAACACAGTGATAACCTCTTACATGTAACGTGTAAAATCCATACTCTAAATCTAGCGACACAAACTTTTCAAAAGCAGTGTTTCTAACATCCCCGAAACGTACCCGACTATTTCACAAACTGTGTCCTGATTTACCTGAACCACCACGGCCGATTGTTACACGTTGGAGAACATGGTTGCAGGCTGCGTTTTACTACAACAAATATTTTGATCAAGTAAAGAAGGTAGTTTTAAAATTCAATCCGACAGAAGCTGCAGCAATCCAGAAAAGCCAGGAAATATTTCAAGATAGTCAGGTTAAAAGAGATTTACAAACTATTCACAACAATTACTTCGGACTAGCGGAGGGAATAAAAAAATTACAAAATGTTTCGATGTCGTTAGTGGATTCTGTTCAAATTGTGAATGATGTTCACGCACAGTTATGTGCTGCAGAAGGCGAAACAAATTGGTGTGTAATATGAAAATTTGAAAGTGTTTTAGAGAAACACTCCGATTTTCTTATTTTAAGACAAATTTCTGAAGGTGCGTGTGAAGACGTATTAAGTTGTTCCAAAGATTATTTTAAATATGCAAATATATCATCGCTAGATGTTGAACGGTTGTTTTCGGCATTATAAAACATTTATTCCGTATGTCGTACACAGTTGACTGAAGCAGCTGTGGAAACATATCTAATGATTCAAATATTTAACAGATGTTACCCAGTTTGTGATTCCACGGAAGACTTTTAAAACGGTAAGTGTTTCAGCACGTTTTATAATTTATTTCTTACCTTCTATTTTATGTGTAAACATTTATGCGCTCGCCACGCTTCTGATTGTTACCGCATATTTTCCCAGGTTAACAATGAATGATGTAAATATTGCGGAAATTGGGAACTATATATAATCTTCCATGAAAGAGTTAGTTACGTTGTTTATTAACTAAAATTCAATTAAAAAATAGACGAGTACACATTTGTTTCAAGTACAGCCCGCCACGAATCAAATGAGTAATATTGCTGATCGTTCTCGAAATCGTTAATCATCAAATTCTCAGTTGCATATTGATACAGGATTAGTTTCATTTGAAAGGGCACGGACGCATTCATAGGCAATACCCAGCTGCGCGTTGTATGTAATATGTAGACACAACTAAAATTGGCAATAATATTACCGGCCTGGTTTCATTCATTAGTTAATGGGCTTACAACGCTTTTACATTCATTATAAATTTGATGCATTTCCGGAACTCACTGGATACAACTAAATAGTACCTACAGCCAAATCACTTTATCGTGATGGAATACCGTTTTCTATTAGCCCACACTGATAGGATACTTTACATGTACAATTTACTGTTTTTCTGAACCAGGATTAAAATTGATGTGATGTATGTGAATGTATATGTACGTATAGTTTTCGTGGGTGTCTTTTTACAAATTTTACCATTTTGAAGAGAATTACTAATTGGAGAATTGATTTTTTTGCATGTTGCAATTTAGTTTGCCTTTTGAACATACGAGAATGGTATGACAAGCATCCGTGTTTGGAAACAGATGACGTTTTGTGTTAAAAGCTGTATTATCGACTATGAATACTATTGTTTAGTCGACGTCTGTCAAAATTTCGGAGAGATCCATCGAGTGGCGTTGTTTTGAGAACTGTTGAAAGTGAGCATCTTATGGAATCATGGAAAAAGAGCAATACGGGTCAGTGATTCGATTTAATTTCATGGATGGGAAAACGTTTGCAAAAATCAAAGAGAAGTTAGATGCAGTTTATAAGGACCATGTACCTTCGATGACTACCATAAGATACTGGTTTAATGAATTTAAGCGTGATCGAACATCCTTCTTTGATGGAGGGGGGGCCAGGTCGTCCCACTGAGGTGGACGATATGATCAATGAAGTTCATGATATCGTGGTAGTAGTCCGCTACTTCAAAGCAATGTTTGGGCATGTTCAAGCGCAATATGAATGAGTTTCTGCAGCATTATGTAGCTGTAAATGATACATGGATACATCACTACACGCTAGAAACCAAAGGTCAGTCGGCAAAATGGGCTTTTCTTTGCGAACATGCGCCAAAGAAAGCAAAGACGATTCCATCATCCGGAAAACTTATGGCGACGACTTTACGGGATTTGCAAGGCACAATTTTAATTGATTATTTAGAGAAGGGTGGGATAATCACGGGACAGTACTATGCTGATTTATTGAACCGATTCGACGCTGAACTCAAGAGAAAAAGGCCACACCTAGCGAAGAAACAAATTCACTACCATCGTGATAACGCCCCGGGCCACTTATTGGTAATTGCGACAGCAAAACTAGTTCAGTTACGGTACGAATTGGTGCCCTATCCACCATATTCACCAGATTTGGCCCCCTGTGACTTCTTCCTTTTCCCAAACTTACCAAAATAATTGTCTACCGTATTTTGCATAGGTGGCTTGGCTTAACTGTGTTCCACTAAGTGTGACGGGTGGGCTTCTCTCTTGAAAAAATTCTTGTTGAATTTAATGCAATTGTGTTTGTCCTTTACACAACTGCGCGTTAATTATTGTAATAAGCGATGTGTGCGTTAAATTTAACTTTTCTTTTGTTGTAAGCTCATTATGGTAATAGTTAACACAAACTAGTGTTATACACCATCAGAGATGTACGTGCCACACTGAAGAGTTGTAAAAATTGCTATAAGTACAGTTAAAAATTAAAATAATTATATAATTGTAATCTTAAGCAATTTGGAAAGTCTCTAATCGACTTTAATTCTCTTCAATTTATAAATTACCTGCTTTGTGTAAGGAATATTTGCTAAATTCTGTAGGATTTCATATGAATATTCATGTGAAATCCTACAGAATTTATCAATTTAAATCAATTTTTGTTTTATATATTAAATTTATTAATTATTATTATAAAAAATATCGACATCATACGTTATAAAATTATAATACAAATTTGTGGAAGATAACCAAAACAATACAGTAAGATATCAAAAAGTTAAAAATTGTAATAGAAATTCCGATATTGTAGGTTATATAACTCCCTATAGCTATAACCTGAGCCCGGTAACAGGAAGCCTTGCTATAGCCGTACCTGCCTAGTATACAATAGCAATAGTAAGAAAATAGAAAAAAAAATAACAGAACTAATACATAATTATAATATGTGAAAAGTAGTGAAACACTCACCCTTTTAAGCAGCCTTGGCTACGGAACAGTAAAACTAGAAGCACCGTTATCAGTATTAACATTATATGGATAAGAGTGGCAAAAAGTTGACACCATTAGATGTGTTTCCACAGTTGTCTCGGTGAGCGATGTTCGCCGTGGTGAGAAAATGAGTTTATATTTTGAAAAAGAGCGTTAAACATCTACCGATGTTATATATGCATGATTAAAATACTCTTTGTACTTAGTCAGTGGATGATTCGATACACCGTCACAAATTTGTTTTAGTGTGCTAAAATCGGAATCTTTCTGTAGCACACTCTCGAACTTTTCTAAAACGCGATTTTATTTTGCGTGATGTATAGTCAGTAGCTGTGCATGCACTCCGTCCATAATTTGCAGAGGCTCCAATAATGATAACGATCTATTTTGTAATTGGTCAATTGCGTCAACTAATCCTTTATAGTAGATACGAATATTTTTTAAATCTGTTTCAACGGAAATATCTTGAAATTTTGACTGGCTCTCCTTAATAGCTGCAGCTTCGGCAGGATTGAATTGTGCAAGAACGGCTTTTACTATTTTGAAATGTTCAGCATAATAATAAGCTGCCTGCAACCATGTTCCCCAACGTATAAGAATTGGCTCCGGTGGTTGGCGAATATCAGGACACTGTGTGAAATGATCGTAGGCGTTTGGGAGATTTCAAAAATACTTTTTTTGTACTTGCTATTAATGCATCTACCTCGGGAGTGCATTGTCGAATGGTTTCTGCCACAAGATGTAAAGCATGAACTTTACACGTAACATGTAAACACTTACAACCATGTTCAAGAAGAGAACGGTTCCATTATTTACATTCAAAGTATTTGCAATTTTTCGAGTTGAAGTACCTGGATCTTCCTCTATCATGTACCGTTCTCACTGTCATTGGCCTTCCTGGTACTCCACTTCGTTTCAATGTGCCTGTTTCATGAAGACGTTGATGAATATTTTGGAAGGTTTTTCTATCAAGAACATTACGGTCAGGAAATCGTTCAATGTACAACCGTCTAGCTTCTAATGAATTGCCATCAGCAAGTCCATAAATGAAATGCATGTCAGTCATCTCGGCGTTCGTATAGCGATTCTTGATAGAGGACTTCACTAACAAAAGTTTAAGTATTAAAAGACAGAAAATACACGTCAATCAGTCTCAACAAATTTGACACATACAAAATGATCAATCACGAAACGTATTCAAATGAAATCCACGTTTTAACTGATTTACTTTTCTATGTCTGCACTTGCCTATTGTTAGTGGGTAACAGCCGTTCTTTGTAATCGGAATGTTGTTAAAAGATAACGCGTTTTTAATTTTTTTTTATACTCGGTAAGTCCAGTGTTGTACGTCATATTTTTATTTCGGCTACATTAATAATTTCAAAAATATCAAAATTGGTTTTGTCGAAAATTTTTCTCGTCCTGTATCTTCGAAACAAAGGGGTTTTTTAAAAATCATAAAAATACAAAATATTCTTAGAATAGTTCATGGAATAGCCCCTTGAATTTTTGCCGTATGTTTAATAAACACCCCGTATATTTCCATACATAGTGACTGACCGCACGGGATCAATTTTCATCCCGTACGTGGCAACTGCGAAGCGAAGCGGTACATAGTGATGGCAACCACTACCATCACTTTATAGTAGTAGCGGTAGTGGCCGTTATCAAAAAATGGAGACCATTCAGCGGGCAATGAAGTGGACGCGACAGCCAGGACTTGGCCGAGAAAGGTCTGATTTACACCGCAGCAGCGGCACAATTTAAAAGACCTTTTCGTCGTGTTTCGCCGTCCCTCGAAACGAAAGAGTTGGCGGGGATTTATTCGAATTGCGCCAAGCCGAGAATCGTAATGAAAAGAGTGGACGCTGGCTATGTTAGAGTGTATATATGTAGTATCGTTGCATCGCTATTCGGCTCCAGCTATTGTATAAAATTGGCTGAAATTTAAGCGGGCCGGAGCCAAGTTAAATAATGCGATAAATTTGTTCGATATCAGCGGTATCGCGGCAATGAGGAATGCTGATGGAATGTATGTTGAGACAATGACGTGACGATACGATATGCAATAGGAAGGATGGGGGACACCTTTTTTTTCCGTCACATTTTAAACAATGGCGGATTTACAATTAAATGCGAAGTATAAATAATGTAAAAACTGGAATTGGTGTGACAACTATGGTGTCTTCGAAGTATTTAGCGGGGATTCTAGACAAACAGGTATCTCTTTATAGAAGATGACGTTTGACCTGCCAATCTTATTGACAAGTAGGTGCATCATGGTATTAAATGTCACAAATTAGGCATTTTAAGTGTTGACACCTGCTTTATTCACATATTAAGAGAGATATCTCTACGATTTTAGCCGAAATCAAGTGAAAAGTAGATTACCGGTGGTAAGTAGGATACATGTATTGTTGAAGGAGATTTATCGAATCAATAAGTGAAGCGTGAACGCCTGAAAAGTCAATGAAATAAAGTAAGAACAAGCTGTGTTTAAATGTCATTTAACAGAATATATTGAAATTAGGTACCACGATATGTGGTTTTAATAACAAGAAGAAGGAATCCTTAAACGTCATGTGTAAAAAGTACATCCACACAAAACCTAACCATTTCAGAACCAGATCCGAACAACTTTTGTATTGCAAGCGTTGGAATGGCGAGACAAATTCTTTATAAAACTGCAGCTACGCATACGGTAATCTGTAAACATAATTGTAGGGCAGGTTTTCTTAACCCTTGAATCAAGGGTGCTAAAATGTCGTGGGAGCCGTACAGCATTTTCAGCCTATTTTCAGAGGTTGTATACACAAATGTATTGGTAGTAAGGAAAGGAGGTCTGGGGATATTGCAGATATGTTTAACCTTTGCAAACTTCAGCCATGTGGCATTGTTAGTTTTCATGCTATTGAAGCTCAAAGTCAAGAAAAAATTTTGCGCGACAAATTTGTAGCCATTATGGCAGGCCTCGATCATCAAGAGCTGACAAGATGCAGAGCTATTCTGTGTGCCTGTGATAAAGTTCTCCAAGTCTCAGTACTTCACCTTGAATACTTAATTAAATATAATTGTTTAAAGTTGTTACCAAAAATTTACGCATGAAAGATCAACAATTGTTCTATCAGAAAATGTTACTTTTATTTTAGAGACACATCAACCGAGTGTTCAAAATAACAAAAAACTGTTGTAACATACCTAAGCTTATTTTAATAGCTTTTTTTTTAGCTAAAGCATAGATTATTTGCTAAAACTCTGCAGGATAAACATATTAACACAGAAAAAATGTTTTTATGCTTCTTTTGTCAAAAAAGTGCACAGGCTGACAGTGACAGTTTTTTGATTGCTGGTGTGAACGAAAAGTACTGTTGAACCTTTTGTGAATATTGTCCTGCAACTTACAATGTTAACCCATTGTGATATGTGTAGCTTTTCTTTCAACTCTCTGATAAACTCATTATGATCAGCACAATTGCCACACTTCTGGGTGGTAGAAGCCTGAGCTCCGAGTTCTTTTGGATCAAAACCACCTGACAGTGCAATTTGATTAATTTGACTACTCATAGCGCTTTGCACTTGACTAATTTTGCGTTTTGCACAGCCTCGGGCATTACACTTACCGATCTTTTGAAATTTCAAGGGTAAAACACCAATTGAAGTCAAACGTGCATCGAGCTTTTCTGAAGCTTCAGATTGGTCCTTATCATCATCTGTTGTTGTTGAAGATGACAACAATGCAGTGGTTTTGAGTTTACAGTTTCCTTCTGACATGGTGGGCACCATTTCTGGCCAGGAACAAATACTTTGCTTGTGAGCACTTCCAGCTGATTTACTGCATTATCATCCAGAGGTCTTAATCCTTTTTTGTGTTATGACCAGTCTTCGAAAATGGATTACAACAGCTCCTTTATAAAAACTCAAACCTGGTTAGAAACAGGGCTTCGTGATGAAGACAAACTGTTGATCCAGCAATAAAAATTTTAGCAGAGCGCTGTTGTAACAAAGTTTGTTCATCAGCAGAAAATTCTTCAATTTATTTCAACCCTTGTTTCGAATTATACGTCAACTAGAACAACCAATAGTACAACATGGAAATCCGCCTGCCTCCATTGGATCTATGTGAAAAAATGTTCAATTCACAAAAGGTTCAACAGCACTTTTTGTTCACACCAGTAATAAGAAAACTGTCAGTCAGCCTGTGCACTTTTTTAACAAAAGAAGCGTAAAAACATTTTTTCTAGGTTAATATGTTTGTCCTGCAGAGTTTTAGCAAATAATCTATGCTTTAGCTAAAAACAAAAGCTATTAAAGTAAGCTTATGTTACAATGGTTCGCATAAATACTAGAATTTTTTGTTATTTTGAACACTGGATTGATGTGTCTCTAAAATAAAAGTAACATTATCTGATAAAACAATTTTTGCTGTTTATAATGGTAGTTAGAACGAGAAAATTGGAGTTGTAAAATTAGAGATACAGGGTCCTACTGTCAACATTTTATGCGTAAATTTTTTGATAGCAACTTTAAACAATTATATTTAATTAAGTATTCAAGATGAAGCACTGAGACTTGGAGGACTTTATGACAGGTATATTCTCTGAAGGTTTGTCAAAGGGCAGCTCTGCATCTTATCAGCTCTTGATGATACAGGTAGTTTAATAATTAATTAGTTAATATTTAAGTTTATTTATACCTGTTTTTATTACTATTTACTATATATAAAAAAAAACTATAGTTAAATTAGTACACGTGATAAAGAGTAATAAAAAAAATATATTACATAAATCGGTATCTTTTGAAAATGTTTATGAAACGTCGTACGTTAAAGATTTTATCATTTCATCGGTAAGTATGCCACCTATATTTTGGTTTCTATATTCGCTACTCTCTAGCAAAGAATATAGCATGACTATAACTACTGGCACTACGTGGCGGCAGAAAAAATTTCAGTTGTTGTTTTGATTAGATTAGTGGCATAAATTGAGAGATGTAGGAGCAATATGGCCAATAGTAAAAAGATCTAATGCTTTTATTCTTCAAACATTGTTTTTACCGGTAGCGATTCCATCAATACCAGGAGCTATTTATTAACATTATCTGTCTTGGTTATTGTTTCTAATCACTTTTTTCATGTATATTTCTACATTAAGTTCACTTTTGTTTAAATATTATTCTGTTGATAACCTCTACCTTAGTCTTTTTAAAATCACAATGAGAATAATTTACTGTATTATGTATGGACATGTCGTGCCGTTTTGAACAAAGTAAATGCAATTAATAAAGTAGATATAAATAATAGGCATTTCAAGAATTCTAAGCAAATAAATGCTTTATTTTAAGAAAATGAAACTATTGACTTATAAACAATATCTAAGCGCTTTCTTGAATTAAGAAAACTATTTACTATCCTTAAGAGAATATTGTTTTGTATTATAACTAACCTGGGCAAATATGCGGTAACAGCCAGAAGCGTGGCGAGCGCATAAAAGTTTACACATAAAATAGAAGGTAAGAAATACATTATAAAACGTGCCGAAACACTTACCGTTTTAAAAGTCTTCCGTGAAATTGCAAACTGGGTAACATCTGTTAAATATTTAAATCATTAGATGTTTCCACAGCCACTTCAGTCAAGTGAGTACGACGTACGGAATAAATGTTTTTTAATGCCGAAAACGACCGTTCGACATATAGCGATGTTATATTTGCATATTTAAAATAATCTTTAAAACAACTTAATGCATCTTCACACGTACCTTCAGAAATTTGTCTTAATATAAGAAAATCGGAGTCTTTCTCTAAAACACTTTAAAATTTTCGTATTACACACCAATTTGTTTCGCCTTCTACAGCGCATAACTGTGCGTGAACATCATTCACAATTTGAACAGAATCCACTGGCGACATCGAAACATTTTGTAATTTTTCTATTCCCTCCGCTAGTCCGAAGTAATTGTTGTGAATAGTTTGTAAATCTCTTTTAGCCTGACTATCTTGAAATATTTCCTGGCTGAATTGAATTTTAGCGCCATCAAAAAGTAAAGTCCGGCATGTCCAGTATACAGTTTTTAAATGTGTCTGCCATTGGTCGTTTTCGCAACGTACCTGACTGCGACATTTTTAAAGCAAACATAAGTGTACAATTACGAAATAAGTTACGACAGCCTGCATATACACAGAACTACTCGCATACAGCATTGATTTAGTACTGACGCTGTGAATGCGTGAAATAAATAATCGCCGACTCCGCACCACATATCTACTACACTGACTGTTACCGCTGGTTGCCCGGACTAGTTATAACTGCCATTTACTTATACTAAGAATCGCTTTCTGCAAGATTTTCTTGAATCAAGTTAACAAATGTTTTAAACAATCATTACAAGTGTATACTTCTCTTAAGCGGAGAAAGAACCGTTAAGAAAATATTTCTTTTTGATTTAAAACGGTTATTGTACCTACTGCGGATAATTGAAACAGTAATTGCCTTGAATTGAGGCGGATATCTTTGATAGAAGTAAACGTTTCTCTGCGTGCGCCCTGTATACTTTTTCTAAAGTTTGGCTACTGTATACAACATTCCAAAATAAGCAAAACAATTGATCGAGACTTTCTTTCAGACAATTAAAAATAAGAAAATTTACAAAAGTTGGCTATCCCATCCGGGAACATATGAGGCGTTAATCTTATGAGGCGTTATCAGTTCAATTGGCCGACCGAGGCGCTCATTATCTTCAAGGGACTCTTGCCTCAAACGGAAACATTTTGCCCACTTTTTTACAGTGGAATATGAAGGAGATGGATCACCTTAAACGCCGTCTAAACGTTGTTTAGTATGATTACGCGTAGGTCCTTCATTTGTAAAACATTCTTGAATAGAGACTGATTTTTGCTAGGAAATCTAACTTCTTGATGCAAGAAACCATTTCTCTGCGTGTAGAGCAATATGGCTGACTGACAACAGTTGATATTTACAAATACAACAATGGCAATTATAACCGATGTGCTTAACCTCTCCCAATGAAACATGACAAGTGAAACCTGTCGGCGTAGCAATAATCCATTCCATTAGCACTGCTGGATCCAGAATTTTCAAACTAGGATTGCCACCTCCGAGTGGGCTCTAGTGCAGTCCACTGGAATACGCTATATAAGTCGTTGAACTGATTTTTTCGCTGATGTCCTTCCGATATTTTCGGCTGTGTGTTATAAATTGCATCTTTTCTGAAGCTGCTCTGCATTTAAATTTGGTTCTAGGTGTAAAAATGATACAAAAGAATCCGATAATAGTGCAAAACTATTGCAGAAAATAAAATACCAAATCAAGATCGCACTGCGCTTTCACTTACATTCAGAGACAGGCCAATACTCTTCCAAGCCCCATTGTTACAGCAGCTCGTGTATTATTTTGATATGTGATCAAGATAATTCGGCCGCAACTATGATGCATAACGAAACAAATGTATAGACTTCAATTGCCTTTTTGATTTAAAGGTAGCAATGATTTCATTTCTTAAATAACAAGATTTGCCTCTTTAAATGACTTTTATTCGAAAATCTTGGTATGTGTTAGTATGAAAATTTAGGCAATTAAATGATTTAATAAAATAAAAAAATCGGGAATTGTTATTTCTCCTGAACAGCACCTTGCATCAAAAATGCAAACAGTATGCAAAAATATTGCTTTTTTAAGTTTCCTAGTAATTTGAATTTTAAAATTAAATCTTGGTACCCGAAATTTTGAAAACATTTCAAAAAATCGATGCATATTCACATTTTCCAACATTTTAAATATTTGCGAAAATTGCAAGAAAAGAAAGCACTAGAACCACAAATAAATACGACAATATTAACACACAGATAAAATAAATGGCTAAATAGTATTTCGATTGTAAAGTAAAGAACATATCCGAATGGAATTTATCAAAGCCCTTGTACAGAAATGGAACGTAATTGGAATAGAAGGAACGAAATAGAACAATAAAAACGTTTACAAAGAATTGAAAATAAATCAGGAGAAAGGAATGAGGTGGTCGGAGGTGGCTGTACGATATCGAAGCGGTCGTATCATGGTAGGGGGAGGAGGACGTGGTTGCGCTGCTCTCTCGTACGAAATCGAATCGCAAGCCTATTAACGGGAACAATGGCGTACTTTTACGATCAAATTGTGGAAGAGGACTTGTTATATTTATCTCATGTCACCTGCTATCGACAGGAAAAAAGCAACTATACCATTCGGTGATTGCTCATTGCTTCCGCGACCGTCCGCTCGCTTCATTGGCCGCCTCATCAGTTCAATTCGAACATGTCACACGGATAACGGAGCTTTGACCGTATTTCTTCTTCTTTTTTGTATACGCGCATGCTACGTATACTTACATATATGTTGCAAACGGCTCGTTATGTGGTCACTAGCATTTGCTAAGGAGACTAATTTTCTTCCATTCAGGCTATTACTTGCGAGCAGTGAACGAAACTTGAATGATATATTCTGTTTACGAAGAGGGGATTTTTGTGTAATCTGTACTTAAACATTTGACCTTTACAGGGTATAAAACAAGAAAAAAAATTCATTAAAAAGAAGACTTTAAGAACAAAAATAAAAACAAAAGTGCAAATAAATCTCAATATACATTCCGGATGTCCCAGATTCAATGCTATAAGCGATATTTTCCTTATTTGTAGAGATATATGTAAGATCGAGCAAGGTGTCGTCGAAAATGGTTTGCAGAATCCTAAAAGATATGCTTTTTAAATGTACCCCTAGTCAACCATCCTCTAACAAACCTTCTTCAAGCCTTTTTTTAAAAATTGCATTCCTCATCTTTTTGACTTTATGATTGAAGTACTAGAAGTTAGGAATACAACAGTATGTACAGCCCCTGGCCATCGAATTAGGATTTGTTGGGGAAAAATAAAAAAAAAACGGTTGGTACTGTTGGCAATATTATTATTTAATTACATATAACATGCAAGTAAGTATAATTTGAACACATATCTACTAATATTTGTTCTTCCTCTGCGTTTTATTATTTCCTCAATCCTTTTTGGCATACTGCCAATGTAGCTTTTTATTGTTTTTTTAATTTCGTCGCTTTTATGCCATAAATCTTTAATATGTTGTTGTAATTCTTCCTTTGTAGTTGAGTTTCGCGTATTTACCATATTTTTCAAGACATTCCACACATTTTCAACTGTATTTCAAAGAGTTTTAGTTTTATTTATGTACGTCTATTTTCACGGTCAATTATTATCATAATGGGAAAGAAGAAGGATACAACCACAGAGAAAAAAGCACGAATCTCTGCTCTTCTAGAGAGAGAGAATATTCCTAGTACAAGTAGTGGTAGTGTTCTGCCACTACTGTGCCGGCAAACGAAAAACAACCGCAAGAGATGATCGTCGTACAGTAAAAGTGGCTACAGAACATCATTTTTTATCCACTAAAGCCGTTCAAAAAATTATTAGTGGTGAAGGCATACAAACATCAGCCCGAACAGTCCGTAGACGTCTTCATGAAGCAGGCTTGAAATGCAGACGTCCGACAAAGAAGCCAAGACTAACATCTAAAATGCAAGTAACACGATTTCAATGGGCTAAAGAATATAAAAAATATACAGCGTGTCCCACTAAAAGTGCGGACCGGCGATATCTTGGTAACTACAATAACTATAGTGATGGGGGAAAATCCAATGAAAATATTTTCAAATTCGAAGTATGACCGCTAGGGGGCGCACGTGCTAGGGTCAAACGTAAATTTTAAATTAGCTGGTAAAAGTTCCAGGATTAACTATAGTTTTAAATGCTCCATTAAAAAGCTTAGTTAATTACTTACCACTTTGGTCAACGACATTTTGTCATTTCGTGAGTAATAGGTGTAGTAGGCGTTGCCGAATCATGTAAAACTAAACTTATTATAACTTCTGTAGTTTTTACCCGAATTAAATAAATGTGGACTTGTTTGAAAGGGCATTCAGCGTTGTTTTAGATGTCGTAATTTGTGCTACCCGTTAATGTTCAACAAACGTACCAGATGGCGTTATTCCCTACCATATGAGTTTTTCGCAATTATCTCTAAAAATTCAAATGCAACAATATGCTTTCCTTGTATTGTGTTTGAAGAGTTTCGACAGACTAAGGTAGTGGTGAAAATCGCGTAGTGATATCTTTTTCCTTTTTTAAGATAATAACGAAAACAGCCCATTATCAGTAATAATTTCCGTATCAGTTACAAATATCTTCTTAATAATATCGAAACCTATCTTAGTTGGCCATGAAACGAAGGAATGATAACAATAACAAAATGTCGCAGCTATAAAATAAACAAATAAGTGACAACAATGCAAAACCAAGACAGTACCAATAGTACATAGTATAGTGTTACTTAAAATGAAAATAAACAATAACTTAAATTTATTTTAAATGTTTAAACTGTTTGCCGTCACTATTTATATGCAGATTTAGTCTACGACGAGTGCTAATAAAGGCTGCTTCGATTTCTACTCTTGGTAGGCTGGCGATATCATTATGAATCGCTTGAATCAGCTTTCATTATAGGATATGTTTGGTAAACCAGATCCTTTAGCCTTCTACATTATTTTTACAAAGATATAGAATTATTAATTGATCGTTGTAATAAATATATTGAAGTTAGAGGAGATTATATTGAAAAATAAAAATTGTTTATTTTACCGCTTATTCTTTTTATATCAGGCCGAGAATTTATGACGCCTCGTATGTGGAAACATCGCGTGTCTTCCAGTAAGTTGCCCTTTTTCAATTTCAAAAATTTCAATTCCCTTTCAACTCCCTAAATTCTCATTTGATGAATAAAGAGTTACACAGATCCTTACTCCACTTCAAAAATCTCAAAAAAGCCCAAAAGGACTTTTCGGAATGAGCTCGATAATCTCCCCCAAAACGGTAATAAACGCCGTCTGTGCCTCGCTATCTAAATGCAGATTCTGACCAGCATCATCAGCGTATTCGGCTAATAGAACGACCTAGCACTAGGCTACTTGCCATATAGGACGTCGGCGACACGCCGTAATAACCTGTTAATAGCGGGTAGTACTCGTCGAGCGTATATACTACACACTCTATTAGCTTATCGGGGAAATAACGAGCGAAGTTTCGCGAATGAATCATTCGGCCGTGATTTCTCGCCTGTACGTTTCTTGTAGGTAAAACGCTCTCCCTGGCGCCTCCGCCAAAAGCAAGGCGAATGTGTGTACGGAATTATTTAGCGTTCGGCCGGTTGCATCATTATTTAACGGCCAGAAATCAATAGCGAAGAGAGTAGAGTATCTAACGCGCGCCGGTAGTTGTGAAACCGTGGAGCGGTGCCAGGTCAAGGGGAACAACGAACGGACACGGACCCCGCGTTCAGAGGAAGGGGAAAGAGCTATCCGAATGGTGCTAATTCGAAAATAACAAACAATTAAACGCCGTTTAGGTTCGACGTATCGCGTTGTGAACCGTTGTAGATCGGGCGGCCGGCATTCGGCTAGAAAATCGAAATGGTCATTAAACTGTAAGGGATCATGATCGCGGCGCAATATATCCGGATGTCTATCTATCACGATGATGCGATGAAACGAGCGCTTTTTGCGCTGACAGCGGTTTGAATTTTCGAAACATGCTGCTCGATAATATTTCAAACTAGGAATTTGAATTTGATACCTACACAGAGACTATCATTTACGCTGATAGAAATATGTATTTCTTTTGTAATTTTAAAGCTGTTCGCGCAAATATCCATTAGCGACCAAATAACAAGAAATCAGTAACTGATAAAACGAATAAACTGCCACAGCAACAAAAATAATTGTGTTTAACCTTGAAAGTCCGGGATTTCCTTGGAATTTCTGACGTAATTATATATTTGAAAAAATTTCGTTCCGGTAAGGGATCGAACCTGACACTTTCCGCTTGTCAGACGGGCGTGCTAACCATTACACCACAGGGACCTTGATGGTGATTTCACGAACAGCTCGGCCGATTTAAATTTTCTTTGATGTAAAAGAATGAGGATTTTATACCCTTTAAAATGATATATTACACGTGAGGTAGTGCCATTAGAAATTTTGGGGTGGGAGTGAATGGAGGGCAGGGTGAAAATTCCCCAACTAATTAGAATAAGTTATTAAATGTCTCTCTCGAAAACAAAATAGACGTGTCTTAGTGATTTTTGATAATTTTACTAATTAAAGAATTATTCAAGGTGGGAAGTTTTCAAATGAAAGCCCTTTATATCGATGTAGAATATAACAGTCTGCATTTTTTGTTATTTTTGCCAAGAAAGTATACGCATCCAATCTACTTTTTGGCATATTAATTTCAACGTTTGCTATGACATTGCTTAGCGTTTTGTTATCTTCTTTTCAGGAAAACAATGTTTGAGTGTTCTTAAAAAGCGTTTCTAGAAGCAGCTATACAAGTGATTGGAGTTTAAGATCTTACAAGGTAAAAATGATTCAGCACGTAACATTTGTTTAAAAGTATCCATATTGTTTGTATTTACATGTCTAACGGTTTTAAATTTCTTTGTAGGTCCGCTACTCTTGGGCGGTTCATATTTAAACATTTGTGTCATATGATCAAACAGATATGGATTAATAGTATATTTCTCTAATGTACTTGAATCAATATTTGTGAATATTTTCTCAATAAGAGTACTAGTTGCTTCAGTTTCTCTTGAATATTCACTAAAAACTTGCTTAAGGTTATAAGCATTTAGTATGTCTGATATTTTATCTGTTGTTTTAGATTTAATATTGCAGTTAATATTAAAATCGCCAGCAATGTTTTTTCTTTACTTACAAGGGAACACCGGCAACCCGCACTTCTCGATTTCGATGAAACTGCACAGACTGAAAGAGTACCTTGGTATAACAACACCATTTTTTTCTTACCTAGCGTATCTCGCCGATTTGGGGGTACAGCCCCCTCCAAAGATTTTTATGTTTTTTTTTATTTGTGTAAATATCTCGGAAATTATAACAGATATCTTTCTCTTTTTAGAATATAACACGGGACCGCCCCCCCCACCTTTTTTAAATCTTTTTTTCTTTATTTTTCACAAATATATTACCCCCCGCCCTATCTTTTTTAATTTTTTATTTTTATTTTTCATAAATAAAGTATATTACATAGTCTAAAGGATGACGTGAATTATTTTCGGAAAAAATTTATAACGGGGGACCGGGTACCCCATACTCCCATTTTTTTACATTTTGTATTTTATTTTTTCACAAATAAAGTCGGCTTTATGTAGAATATGTATGTGGTCAAATTGAGACAGTTAATAATAAAGATATTAAAAGACAATAATAAAACTTTACTTGTCATTGATTGTCGTTATAAATATATATTTATTTAGAAATTATTTATTATTTCGATACATGCTTTAAGAAATACTATAATATAATGTGATTGAAATGACCACAGGTGGCCGTTTAAAATAATGTATGAGAAGCGTTCTTTAGTGCAGTGTAAATTTACAGCTCGGCGTATTCTTTTCATATAACTAACTTGTTTGTAACTAACTTCTTTGTAACTAACAGATTTTCGGAAAACAGTGGAGCAGAATAAAAAAGAAAGTGTAATGCTTATGAGGCATTCAATACACTACACACTGTAATGTGATTATTGAAATTATAATTGTGACTGGTAGTATTATACATATAATAATTATGCTATGTAATGATTACAGTAATGGTAGCCAGTATAAAAGTGTTTAAAACACAGATATTTCACAAACACTACATAAGGGCGTAGACTCCATGTCTTTAGCAAAACAAAACTGTACTGGATTTTTATCTTCTGCTACATCTTTCACAAATTACACTTCATGTGATTCTTCTAATCGTTCAAACTCCAATCCTGTGACATATTCAAAAGAGAACATGTTTTCTTGTTGGGCACGTACAATCATCTTCTTCAACGCATCATGCAACTCAAGTTCTTCAGATGTCAAGGGAATTATTGCGATGTTGGCTACTTTAAACGCTGCAAGTAACATGTTTAACACATTGACTACATTAATCGCTGCCATAATGCCAAACTACAAATTTACACTGCACGAAAGAATACTTCTGACATATTATTTAAAACGGCCACCTTATATATGCTTCAGATAACTGTGTATGTGACACGAGCAATCTAGTTTTAGTATATCGGTATCTACTGTAAGCACTTATAATTAATCCATCTCAATCGAATTATTTTATGGCATTTTTTGGAAACGTTTTCGAACTAATTCATTAATATATGTCTATTTAGAACGCCGATTATCTATGTACGTCAATCAATGACAAGTAAAGTTTTATTATCGTCTTTTAATATCTTTATTATTAACTGTCTCAATTTGACCACATACATATTCTACATAAAACCGACTCTATTTGTGAAAAAATAAAATATAAAAATGGGGGTATGGGGTACCCGGTCCCCCGTTATTCATTTTTCCGAAAATAATTCACGCCATCCTTTAGACTATGTAATATACTTTATTTGTGAAAAATAAAGAAAAAAAAATTAAAAAAACGGAGGGGAGGGGGTCCCGGGCCCGTTATAAATTTTTCCGAAAATAATTCGCGTCATCTTTGGGACTATGTAATTTACTACAAATTATATTGTAAAAAGAAAAAGATATCTGTTATAATTTCCGAGATATTTACAAATAGAAAAACATAAAAACTTTGGAGGGCTGTACCCAAATCGGCGGTACGCTAGGTAAGAACAAAATGGTGTTCTTATACCAAGGTACTCTTTCAGTCTGTGCAGTTTCGTCGAAATCGAGAAGTGCGGGTTGCTGGTGTTCCCTTGTTAGTATGAACACCAGTTCGTTTAATTTGTTCAAAAGCAGCTCGATATTTCCTGACGGTGGTCTGTAAATTGCGACTACAATGGATTTTGTATCAGTTAATTAGGATGCTTAATAGTTATATTTTTTCTCATGTCGAAGAAATGTGGCTTATATCCTGTAATATTCTCTTCGATCCCACTTTAAATATCCTTATCTTCAGTTTTGTGTTTTATTCTTAATTTTCAAATTAATTTTCACATTTATTTCATACTTATTGGATCAAATTTGCGTTTATGTTCATTTTAAAACGTTGTTTTACTGTCAAATAATTTTACTTTTGTCTATTTATCCGTTCCCACACCAATTCAAAAAATTCCATATTTAAATATTTGACCTTTGTGACGATGTAGATGACATTATAGATTTTGATGATTTGATTCCAATATAGACGATGTGTTAAATTGTTATTACAAAGTAAATTCTTGAAAATAATTGTTGTTTTATAAAATTGAAAATTCAATATTCAGGATAGTCAAGTTAAAACAGATTTGGAAATTATTTAGAACAATTACGTGGGACTAGCGATAGAAAAACTACAAAATTCTTCGGTGTCGTTAGTGGAATCTTTGCAAATAGTGCAACATGTTCATGCACAGCTATGCGCGATAGAAGACGCAAGAAATGTTTGTGTTTTAGAAAGGTTTGAAAGTGTTTTAGATAAAGACTCTGATTTTGGCACATTAAGACAAATTTGTGAAGGTGCGTCAACACATTATCCACTTTGTGATTTCACGGAGGACTCTTAAAACGGTAAGTGTTTGAGCACGTATCACATTTAATTTATTTTGTGTAAACTTTTATGCGTCCGCCACTGGCTTTCAGGGCAGTTGCGTTGCTCTATTAATTATTGCCTTCTAAGCTATACGGTGATACATATTAAAATTGTGATACTTTAGAACGTATTGGGAATAACTTTAACAATGTAATATTTTTTAAGGTAAGTAAGAAAATAAATGGGCGTAAAGGCTCCATTTGATATTTGAGTTTGTTTGTAAATCATGGCCATGTAGCTGTATTAGATGTGTCACATATCGATTATTACAGACGTATTTCCCAAAAATGTGCAATATCTTCGAAAATACTAGGAGTAAGTATTCCGTTATTGATACCATTTTGAAGGTAATTTTACAAGGAAATTGCTGGCAATATCAAAAAATATAGATTCTCTTTAAAAAAATCGAAACAAGAGCGTTTGAATTTCGATAAATGTTGCATGACATATTTAACAGCCTGTATATATTTTTACATTATACCACCTTGAAATTTATAAAGTGCTAGTCCCTAAATTGATTGTAGAAGAGTAACTCACGACACTATCTATCTGTTAAAATGTCAGTCCCGTAACTGTCAAAATTTTAACAAAATTTGCAATATAGTCAAAAGTAATTATTGAAAGTTCACATAACCATATACGACTGCAAAGGTAATTTAAGTGGCTATCAAATAAAAATATAGCAATCTATTTAAAATAAAAAAATTTAAGGCGGTTGCCGAAATTTAGAACACTCTGTATATTTGTAGACCATTTTATAAACTGCGCTGTGATATGCTATATACGTACAATAAATCTTACTTCTCCGTCTTTGATAGCTTTGTGGACGTACTTCGCAATGCCATATATTTGGCAAAGAGACTAGGCATTTAAATAAACACTTGCAGATTTTATGATTAAATTTCAATGTCCCATTTCCATTCTTTTTGAAATTCACTTGAATGCTTTTCAGAATAAAATATTAAGAACTGTACAAATTTACTTAAACCAAATAACTGCGAAAATTAATAAATAATCGTTCGATTCCGTAATAAAATTTTACGTTCCAAAGTATTTAATTATTCTCCAATTACTTCCATTCTTAGGATCTAATTAAAATTCATAAGCTATGTTGTACCTAAGATATCTCCGAAATCCTTCATCCTTCTTCTTGCTCGACAAAAAAGAAAAGAAAGTTACAACAACAGCATTTCCGGCCGATATAAAGCGAATATCTCGCGACGAAGATGAAACCCCAATTGAAACACTTTTAACATTTAATTTGAATTTTTTTACTTTATTCCGTCCTTTTTTTGTTTATCTTTCGTCGACATTCTTTCTCGCGCACTCCAAACTTTCCTCTCTCGTATCAATTTCCGCGGATATTTACTTTTCACTTATTCCTCTCTCATTTTTTATTGCTTCTGAAATTCGCTGAATTCCGCTGATGGTAATTTCTTTATGCTCTGTTCGAATCAATGGTAATATTAATGCGAAGTGGACAAATGTACTCGATTAGCAAACGATTAGTTCAGTAAGGCCTTATCTCTAGATAGCAAAGTAGGATAAATTATACTGTCGGCCAAATGATTTTTCCACAGTTGCAAAATGAAGACGCATTTGAAAACATAATTCTTATACAGGATGGAGCACCCTCGCACATTTACCGACCAGTCAGATACTTGTTCACTACCGTTTTTCAGGATCGTATTATAAGCAGTCATTTTGAAAATTGATGGCCACCAAGATTGCCTGATCTGAACTCAGCGGATTTTCGACTCTGGGGTTATTATATTATTATTGGGGAATTTGGGGAAGAAAGGAAGAAATGCTTTTATACCATCAAAATGGGGATCATGTTGAAGAGTCACGGTAAACAGCGTCGGACATAAGAAATCCTATTATTCAAGAAATTCAGTTTGTATTGATCTTTGTTGTTGGTTTAATTTGTTGAAGCTGTCCTGGGGGGTGATCAGTCCTGAGGCTCTTCAACGACTCTGGCAAGAAGGGGATTGTGGGGGATACTGGTGAATTGAGTCAGAAATGGGATGTTGAAATCTTGTTGGATTTCACAAACCAAGGGGTTCCGGCAATAGATCTCATCATTTTATTTTATAGGGCATTAATCGTATTCATGTGGGTTACCAAGACAATGCACCGTAAGTATTTGTCAGTTGAAGATATGTTTTGTAAATATCAAGAACTCAACGGACTTTCCCCAGTATATTATTATTATTATTGTCGGGCTATAGCACATATGCCTTTAGTCGCTACAACCTTAATAGATCTATTGTAGCAAAATGCCCTTGTTAGTGTTAGAATAGTTGGAGGCTTTTAATGAACCTTAATATTATTCTAGGATCTTCTTCCTCCAGTTCAGTAGGTGTGAATAATAGCCTATTGAAATGTTGGTGTCGTGCGCGACTGATGGCGACACATTGACATAAAACGTGTTCTGCTGTCTCCAGTTCTTCTTTGCATAGACGACAGGTTTGATCTTTAGCTTTTCTTAGTTGGAATAAGTGATATTTTAGAGCTACATGATCTGTCAAAAATCCTTCCAGTAATTTAAGGTCTCCTTGCTGAACGATAGCACTATTTTTGCTGTCTTTGGCGAACCTGATATGAGTGCTTTCGCCTGCTTTTGCCCTGGAATACTTTCCCAGTATAAGGCCTTCTGATTATCCCCCCATGTTTTAATTGCTTGTCTTATGTGAATCTTTTGAAGTCCACAAAAGGGGTAACAGCTTATCTGCCTTTTGATTTCCTTCGATCCCTTGGTGGCTTGGGACTCATCGTAACGTAACGTGGTTATTGAGTTCCACTTGCCTTGGATTGTATACACATTTGTGTATCAGGCCAGATTCATATGTATAGACCTTAATGGCCTTTAGAGTTGCCTGACTTTCGCTGAATATGTTTATGGTTACGCATCATATCCTTTTCTCTAGGTTCTTTATGGCGCACGGGTTTAAAGCCGTAATCTCTGCTTGGAAAATGTTAGTCTGGAGTCCCGTAGGCATTTTTAGGTGGTAGTTAGGACCCCCGATGCTTATGCCTGATCCGACTCGTTCCTGATCATGAGCGTAACTTTGTTTAAGTAAGAATTAATATGTTATAATCGAGAAACACTTACCTAGTAAATATTAAAATTCCGAATGTGTTTGACTAAACATCTGAATCCTGGCGTACGTTTCCATTGTCATTTCTTTGAGTCTTGTTCGCAGCAGTGAAGAAAATATTTTAGTACAACGAAGAATTCGACGAATGTTGCAGAGTTTTTAAACAAGTCGGGAAAACATTAATAATCGAATTGAAGCAATAACTTTATCGATATTTCCTTAATCAGGTTATTTGAATATATGTAACAATGTTATATAAACTACTTAACCGTAAGACTTTCCTTGCTTTAATAAATATTCATACATGGTCGTGAACAAAATTCTATAGATATTTTTTAATATAGTTGCGCCTTTTAACCAAAATGTGAATAAGTATTCATGAATTTTCCTTTCTGTCAAATAAATAATCTGATTTCAGGTGTCGAAAACATAAACTCTCAAATTTGGGCTTTATATCGTTTTCGGTTTAGGAAATTAAAAGTTCGGTTTCGGACTTTGTACAAAATTCAACGTATTTTCTCATATATTTACAAACATTAAAGAAATGGTATGTTATGAATTGCGCACTTAAACGTTTTCGGTTATCAAAGTTTACGGACGTTTGTTCGGATATCACCGTTTCACAAAAGTCGGCTTGAAGCCGCCCAATTGCGGAACATTGACAAATTTCGGTTTTCTAACGTCAATATTTCGCAAAAATCAGATTGAGGCCGCCCAATTGCGAAACATTGACAATTTTTTTAATCCAACTTCGCAAAAGTCAGCTTTAAAGCCGCCTAATTGAGGAATATGGATGAATCTCCGTCAGCTTTGCAAACCTCAGCTTTTAATGCCATCCAATCATATCGTCTAAAGGTGCTTCTTCTGGTCAGCTGAGGCCGCTGCAGTAAAAACAAAACTATGAAATTTTTCAGGGCTTATATAGCTGTATTTTGAGTGACGTAGCGCTTTTTGTTCATGACGTATTGCGACCTTGTAGGTGACGCGTACAAGCAAAACAGTTTTAAAATTCATCGTTGAACAAATTCCGTAATGATTGAATTTACGGAACATACACTAAAGCTCAACATAAAATAACAATAAACGCAAGATACACTCTTGCCCAAAACAATCGTTTCTGGCATTGAAAAATTAATTGAATAAAAGCTTAGAAAGTTGATATTCGGTTTAATGATTGATTGCAAAGATAATTACGTTATTTATTAGATTAAACAATCTTTAAATCGGACGATCTTCGATGGTTCGTCACAATCTAGGCGAATCTGTATTTCTTGTATAGTCGATTTCACGTTGAGAGCGAAGTATTGGCTCTTGTGGAGTATAGCCTTCTTTTATAAGTTTATATCTATTTGAATATAATTATCCCCTTTTAAAATTGGGAGTGTTGCCAAGTCAAATGACGAGCTGTATTCCATTACCAATTGTTACACCATACTCATAAATAACAATAACCTATACAGTACATCCTTTTGATTATTTTTATTGTCAATGACAGGTAGCACCAATCTACTGCCTTAAATAACCCTTCCATTGGAAACCTGGCAACGTTTAACGACATCTCTTTGTACGCCATCTCTTTGCACGCATTGTAATGTATCTTCTTTGCACGCCATCTATTATTTGCAAGGATTCGATAAAGACCTTTGTAATGCTTCGATGGCATTCATTGTTACTTGGTAGTTATTGAAAATAGTTTGTAAATCTATTTCAACTTGATAGTCATGAAATTTTAATTGACTTGCTTTGATGGCAGCAGTTTCATTTGTATCGAGTTGTAATATTAGGATGGAAATGTTGAAAATAATAGAACGCAGCTTCCAACCACCTTCCTCATCGGGTCAAACCTAGCTGTGGGCGTTCTAGACGCCCCGAAACTGATCTTGAAGTCCATTGTCACAGGAGATGAAACAATGGTTCTGTATTATGATCCTTTATCCAAAAAGGAATCGTTTTAAGAATGATAGTGAGTTGCAAGCAGCAGTTGTAATACATTTTGAGAGTAAAACTTTAGATTATTTTCAAATGGGTATAAAATTAATAATTGATAGTTGTAATAAATGTATTGAAGTCAGGGGAGGTTAAATTGAAAAATAAAAATTGTTATATTTTACCAAGTTAACTTTTTCTATATCAGGTCCGAGAATTTATGGCGCCTACCTCGTAGGTTGCTGAAATTTTACAAAGTGGCTAATATCACGTTTTTAATGGTTTCACCAGAGAGCAATAATTTTCCCGAATTATATCTTCGCTCGTATTTGTATCGGATTATCGAAATCTTGCTGGGATCAATGAAATGAGAATTTTAATTGAAGTTTGTTCGGTTTATTGAATATTAGGATTGCCGCATGTTGGAATTATAGAGGTTACACTATATATATATAAAAACTTATAGCTAGGAAGTACATTTTTATTCAAAATTTAATTTATAATAATAATATTACGTCCTATATAGATTTTTTTAAAAATTTGCACCACACTTTTTATGATTTCATCAACTTATCACGTAAAAAATATTCCTTCGCTTCGGCGAACAACGTAAATCAATCCTGCGACATCCATAAGTCCGTCTCGCAAAGTTTCATTTCAGAACTTCATCCAAGCTCTCTTCCAGTAACGAAATCAAGGAAGCGTTCGTAAGGAAAACGGTGAGGAACAAGGAATTCATTACGCGACATTTTACTTGCCCGATATTTACTCTGAAATCTGTTCCTTCTCCTTCATATTTAATCAATTCTTTTCTTGCGATTTTCGTTCTTTTACATTTATATAGGACTGTTTCTTTTGCCTCCTGGGTTTTCTCCAGCGTTGATCCTTTCAAGACGACCGCCGATATAGGACTTCAAAAATAAACTCTCGGCTAGTAACTGGAACACGGGCTGTGCACATTGACTTTGTAATATCCTGTCCGAGTTCAACTGACTTTTACACAAGAATGGAGCCCTTAAGGGATTACACGTGTTCTATGGTTCGATGCTGCGCACGTTGGAAAAGGGCACCCACAGATAGATAGATAATCGTGTAATTCAAATACAAGGAATAGGTATATAATACATAATTACATCATTACATTACGAGCGTAAAAGTATATCCCGAAACATGTGTATGTGGATATTTCTTAAAAGATTTTCCATCAACAATTCTGCTACATAAAATCATTTATAGAATAGAAAGCGAATCGAAATTATAAATTCTTTTACTTCTAACTTACAAGGGGACATCCCGAACCCGAAAATTCAAAAAAATTGAAATTTTGTGAACAAGTAGTCCACACCCAAGGATGTTCGAACGTATTTTCTTATCGGCCCAGAGGGGCCCCCACAGGCTGAGGTGGTGGTGGTAATTTTGGACATAATTGTTTGAATACACGGATGTGTTTGGAAGATTTGATGAACACTTTTTTGGTAGATGCTATTAACTTATCCACCATCGGATACTTCTTTCGAATGGTTTCTACTACGAGGTGACATGCGTGTATGAGGCATGTTATGTGAAGAAGAGTCGGAAAGCATATTTTCAACATCCTACCAACTCTCAGCATTGTTGCGGCTCCACCAGTAACGAACATTGTGACTTGGGTTCCTGTGATACAAAATTCTCTCAACGAATCTTTTACTATCTTGGCAACGGTTTCTGCATTAGTTTTCTGAATCCTTTTACTGGATAACAACAATGAAGCTGGTTGACCATTACGTTTTAAAGAACACGCTACAACATGAATGACGCTGTGTTTCTGAGCATCAGTTGTTTCACCCACACATTGGCAGATTTTCTTATTTCTCAACTCGTCTTTTATACATTCCTTTACTGTACCTTGCACACGTGGCAAATTGTATCGTAATTGCATAGATGTTGGCAGCTTCCACGAGGGAACGTACATAGCCATGTAACACTTCCTATACCTAAAGTTAAATGGCCTGTTTCATTCAAAATAAAACCACTTGATTCCAAGTCGTTTTTGCTTAAAACATTTTTCAATTAAATGTTAGCGATAACTCACTAATAACACATACTTGCCGCACCCTGTATATACGAAAGGCGGGCTTTCGCTCTGATAAAGGACGGTGACGCAGCTGCACCCGTGATCCTAGGCCCGTACTTCTTGTATAAAATATCGATGTTGGCTGAGCGTCGGTCATCCCTCTCTAACTTTCCATCTTCCGCCTTTTCTTGGTTTTCTATTAGAATTCCTAGCTTCGTGTGTTGGAAGAATTTTATAATTAAGTATTGTAAAATGCTCGACGCGGTGGACCGTACCGAAAAAGGGAAATGAAAAAATTAGCGTAGAAAAACAAAATCCCGAGGCGGAATTTTATTTTTCTGCCACTAGGTAAGTACCTTAGCTAAAAATGTCGAAGTGAATAATAATAATAATAATAATAATTACTTATTAACGTAAGTAAATACAATTGAAAAAAATAAGTAAGAATCTAATCGCTATACTAACATAATATAAAAAAGAGAACAGAAAAAAAACAGGTTTGGAGCTGACGAGTCAATATACTAATGCACATTAGAATAATGAAAGGGGTCTGGATACGCACAATTGGCATTCCTGCTCATGTGATTAAGTGGTGCTTTAAGTAGAACGTTAGTACGTGATTGTGAAACATAAAATGTATCAGCAGATCTGCGATTATATTGAGGCACCACAAAATGTACTTGGGAGAGTAAAGACGGTGAATCGACATCATGATTGATCAACTTAAAAAGAAATTTCCCGCTAGCTACATTCCTACGGTGAGACAACGATTGAAGATTGTGCCTCTGCAGTAAGCTGCCATAATCAACACCACGAGGGGATACACACCATCTGATTTATATGAGAGGTACTTCAGAAATCTTTTTTGAACTCTCTCAAGTTGTAGTTGATGATGATGGTAGTAAGGATACCATACAGTAGAGGCATACTCCATCTTGGAACGAACAAGCGAGTACTATACAGCTTTTAACGCAGTATTGTCGGAAAAGTTTCTACAAGTTCGAAATAAAAGTCCAAGTGATATAGAAGCTGAGGAACTAATAGTTTCTATATGTAGGGCGAACGACAACTGCGCATCAAACAGTACACTAAGATCCTTGAAATGGCTAACTCTACGGACTGTAGCATTAGAGACTGTGTAATCAAATATCTTTGGCTGAGAGGAGCGGCTGTAGGTAAGCGTTGCACATTTATCAACATTCAATTGAATATTATTCAAAGAGCACCAATTGTCAATTGCTGTGAGATTTCTTTGTAGATTTAGGCAATCGGATGTTGAAGTAATTTTGCTAAAAATTTTGAGATCGTCTGCATAAGCAAGGAGGCTACAATCCAAAGAGAGCAAAAGATCATTAACGTATATGTTAAATAGAAGTGGACCTAAATTTGAACCTTGAGGCACTCCACTGGATGCAACGAAAGGGTGAGATAAAAATCCATTATAGTGAACGTAACATGAACGATCATGAAGATATGATTGCATTAGTGCAACAACACCAGGACAGAATCCAATTGAAGAGAGTTTGGATATCAACACGTTATGATCAATAGTGTCGAAAGCTTTGCTGAAATCTGTATAAATAGTGTCTGTCTGAATTCGTTTGTCAAGATTCTGGCTAATGTACTGAGTAAGCTCAACTAAATTGGTAGTAGTTGATCGTCCACTGATAAATCCATGTTGGTGAATAGATAGGTAAGGTTGAATGCAGTTGTAAAGTACAAGAGTTCAAAAACCTTAGCACAGTTAGAGAGTATACTAATTGGCCTGTAGTTGTAGATATTACCTCGGTCACCTGTTTTGAATACGGGTGTGATCCTGCTAATTTTCCAAGAAGTTGGAAAGGTAGACGTTTGGAGAGCCATATTAAAAATCATACATAATGGTCCACACAAAATTGGAGCGCAGTCTCGAACAAGAAAACTAGGTAAATCGTCATCTCCACGAACCATAGATGCTTTAAGTTTTTTTAAGCCACCAAGAACTACGTTAGGGGTAAAGTATCCAATGTTAAAAGAACAGCAATTAAAATCCGAATTAAGTTGGCTAGGATCAATAGGTACGTTACGAGTGAATACTTTAGAAAACACGTCTGCAAATGCTTGAACAATATCAGTAGGTTTATCAAGAATTAAGTTGTCAACATCAAGGCTCCCGGGAATTCTGGAGGTGGTTCGCTTAGAGTTTACGAATTGCCAGAATAATTTCGAATCACATGCTATATTTCTTTCAATAGTTCTATGATATTCCCTGTACGCCGCATTAATTTGCGTCTTAATTAAGGATCGTAACCGTGAAAACTCGCTACGGTAAGTTGAAGACTTTGTTGTTTTCCACTTCTTGTAATAAAAATGTTTCAGTTTTATGTTTTTCTTAATGTCAGAATTGAACCATGGAGGATAGATACGCCCGGAACTTCTGTACTTTGGAACGAAAAGATCTATAATACTAAACAGTTGATTGTAAAATGCAGAAACAGCATCATCAACATTAGAAAAAGCATTCAGAAAGGACCAGTCGACATGTAAGATACTGTCGTACAGTGACATGAAATCCGCTCTTGGAAAATCGTATTTTAAGTTTTTATTAGGCGGGAGGTTATTTCCTGACTTGGAGTTGGTAATGTCTAAGACTGTAATTAGTGCAGGGTTCTATCATTACAGTTTAAAACGTTATTGTGCTGTTTCAGAGCTAGTGTTGATATGAAGTTAGTAAGAATAAGGGTTTTGCGATCATTAGCATTACAAGAATTAAAATTTGGACAATTAAAGTCACCGAATATCAACAATTGCTTATGAAGAAATCGATGAGAAACTAAACGGATTTATTACACGCCCTGCCTAGAATGCTTATGGATTTGTTAATAAATATGAATGTTGATTCAGATTTATTAACGTTGGGGAGAATTCAATGTTCATAGAATGAAATAACAATTGCTTTTGATAGGCGCATTGCAACGGTATCGCCGTATGCAAGCAGAGGACAACATAGGAAAATTATTAGTCCTTAATAAAAATGTTAAATAAGAGGTGTCCAAGATTAGATCTTTGGAATAAAACGTTACTGACTAGGGTTGTCATCCGTCCTCGTTTCGCGAGGACTATTCTCATTTTACAACAAAATCATCGCAAAACAAGCTTTTTAATCTTTTACAGAGAAATAAATCGTAATTCTAATTTAACAAAAGTAGAACATAGTACATGAAACAGGACAATTGCACCAGTTAAATTGTTGGGTACACTGTAGAGTCGTAGTAAAACAGTGGTTGACAACATAATCTATATTTTGTTTTGTCTTTGCACTACGAGCCCCGTCCAGCTTCAGTTGGCCCACTCGATAAAATGTCAGTTATTAGCATGTATTGAAAATCATTTAAACTAATAGAGGTACAATTCTAAATTTTTTTTGCAAATAACAGTTTAAAAATATATTGCACAAAAATAATGGGACTGATTACAATAATTGGAACTGATTAGGACTGAAAAAAGAAAAACTCAAATTTGTGATTTTCAGCTCTAAGATATAGCTCATTCTGCCACTGAGTAACATCACGTTTACTTTTAATAACTGCTTCCATGCTTCTCGGCAAACTACTTGCTAGATCCTGACACAACTCTGCAGTGAAATTATCCCAAATGTTCTGGAGTCTTTGCTTGAGTTCTTGCACAGTCCTGGCAGGATTGGCTCGCAACTTCTTTTTCATGGTAAGCCACAACGTCTCGATGGGCGAAAGGTCCGGACTACTAGAAACCCATTTTAGAACCGGTATTTCATGGTCTGAAAGCCATTTCATGGATCTTTTAGGAATATGATATGCAGTACCGTCTTGCGAAGAAATGTAGTCATTTCCAGAAATCCTGCTCTCTTTCAAAGTAGGCAAGAAAGACTCCTCTAGGATGTCTAAATGTTTGTCTGACTTAACAATGCTGTTGGTAAAGTGTAATTTTCTAACTCCTCTAGCCGACATTGAATCCCAGACCATTACCGAAGATGGAAATTTAACTTTGCGCTTAAGACAGTCAGGATGATAAGTTTCATGTTTCTGGCGAATAACCCTGCTTCGGCTATCATCGACACAAACTTCAAATCGCGACTCATCACTCCAATGTACACTATTCCACCTCTCCATATCCCAATTTCGATGGTCTCTAGCCTATTTTAACCTGCTTCGCTTCTGCTTTAGGGTCAATAACGGTTTTTCTATTGCCTTCGCGAAGGGAAAAACCGATTATTTTTTGTTCCTTAGAATTGAACTCAAACTTACCTCGTAAGTACCAAAGCCAAGTTTCCTTGCTTCTGAATCACATGTAGACCTGCAAACACGTCTTCCAACAGCCCCACTCCAGAATACACTCAACGCTTCGTAGCACGCCTATTAGACTCGATAATTCTGGCCAAAGCTCGTCTATTAACGTCTGTTAATTTGGACTTTTTCACATATCGGGGCTTTTGGGCAGCTGAACCGTTTAATTTGTACAGTTTTTGGTTGATTGAATTTTTCCATCAATTGCCTTTCCCCTGCCCATTATTGACAACAATTGCACATCATTTAACTGTTCTACAATCGAAACATCCGACACCATCATTTCCGTTAAAAAAAGCGGTTTTCATAGTCACCTTAATACTCATCGTTAGCAGTACTTGGGTAATAGAATGCAAGAAAACTACATTTTTTTAATATTTCCGATTTTTTATGAGACAACACGCTCCATTAAACTCGGATCTCTCCTAAAGTCCTCTACATAGCATATTTTGTTCTAGATATTACATTGTAACGGCTGGTTTTGCTCCTTGAGCGATAAATGCCAACAACACTACAAATTTTGTGTGTGGGCCAACAGAAGCTAGACGGGGCTCGTATACGTTCCTTTTTTAGATTTTTGACTTGGTTTCCAAGTTTTTGGTGTATAGTAAAAGTTTTCCCCGCGATAAATTAGAAAAATTATAAAAGTACTATACTTTTTTCGATACTGAACAATTACAAAATGAATTAGTCAATAGTTTTCCCGACATAGAAAAACACCTATCACTTCACTCCGTTTTAAAACATCTTGTAGACTACGAATTGGATGTGGTCTACCAATACACCACAAAACCTCAAAATGTTGTATTATAGCTGCTTGCAACTCATTATTGTCCATAAAACGATTCCTTTTTGGATAGAGGATCATAATACTGAGCCATTGTTTTATTTCCTGTTTCGCTTCGTCTTTACACATGTTTAAAAACGAGCGCGCACGTTCAACCCAACGTTCACGTTGGAGAGCGGAAAGAAGATGCGGTATCCATCTTGCACTAATCATATTCATACCCAAATGGTTATGGAGAATTCGGCGAATACTTGTTTCAGAAATGTTCGACATCTTCAAGGGTTTCTTGCCCCAAATGGAAACAATTTGGCCACTTTTTTACAGTGGAATATGAAGGAGATAAATCACCATAAACGCCGTCTAAACGTTGTTTAATATGATTAGGAGTATGTCCTTCTTTTGTTAAAAATTCAATGACCGCAAGATACACAATTTTCGTTACCCGAGACATTTTCATGCACTAGTCACGTTGTCTGGCTGACTACTAAAAACTACTACTCTCCGAGTCGTAATATATATAGTGTAAGCCTCGCAAATGTGCAACTGTGACGCAACGGGATTTGAACGAGCTGGAACCTGTATAAGTCTGTCAGGCCGAGAATTTATGGCGCCTACCTCGCAGGTCTCTGCGATCATTAATTTTTCAACAATATTTTACTTGGTTTCTCGGTTGGAACTGCATCGTAGTCGTAGCTTCTGCCATTCTTCTTCTGCAGAAGCTACGACAACGCGGTTCCAGCCCGAAAACTAAGAAACTAGTGTACATGAGAAATCCTTTGACAAATGATTGATTATCGAAGTTAGGAATATTGTCCAGAGAAAAAGAATTATTAAGCGAAATATCTAATGCTCAAACGTTTCCGATGAGATGAAAGAAAAACGAATTGAAGTTCATTATAAACAGACATAAGTTTTATTTTACGCTGCAAACTTTAGTCTCCCCAACATAAATTACACGCTTCGCCACTAGATCAGGATACTCGAAAAACAATCCAATTTCGCCAGACATAGTTTTAAGCTCATAAACTAATCTGTTTCAACGCAAGAGCATCGTCCATAGATCTTCTGTCAACCCCATATTTATTACAGTAGGTATTGCTGGATCTTTTCTTTCTCACGTCTAAATTAATACTCCTCAAAAAAAGTTGAATCAGTGATGAATATACTTAATGTCCAAAATGCGGAATATATTATGATGAAAAACAAACTCCACGTTCCAAAAGCGTAATGAAGATTAATCGCAAATAAAGCGACGCCATTAAAGCGTATTTGCTTATTGTTCAGTTTTCAAAAGCGTCGCACACTTTAAATACTAACATCCGTATGCAAATTTCCGCTTCACAAAAGCACAAATTTATAAATTCCAACCCAAAAACACATATTAAACTCCAAAACTATATTTCATTAATGGTGTTCGCATTCACGAACATAGCAGCATAGCGCTGGGGTAGGTACTACCTAACATTTAAAGGCGAAAAAAATATAATGTATACACACACACACCGTTTGCCGTATCAACCTTCTTAACAATGCGCGCTTCTCCAACAGAAATTTTGGTCACGTTCGCTTTCCATAACGTCTGGCACTCACTAAGCGATTTCTACCGCGTAAAAGAAAGATAGAGCTAATGCTGACGTGTAGCTCAAAGCTTCCGGGTTAGAGTTCAACGCGGTTCCCGCGTATAGGACCACGGCTTCGGCTGAAAGGGCAAATTTTGAATAGATTTAAAATGAACACTGTGTGGCGTATAGCGTCTCTGTGTGTGCGTCAACGTATGTACGTGAGGTTGAATGTTAAATACGTATTAATTCTGGCGAGATAAGGACAACTTCCGTATCTGCGGCGCTTTTTGTTGATTTTAGGTACCTTTAATGTTCTGCCTAATGCTTTATTTATGGAAAATTACTGCGGTTTGATACTAGATTTCGGCTTGCCGGTTAATTTTATTGACGACCGCTTCTATCTGCTTGCCTCTGCTGTGTTGAACGCGCGATTTGCCGTATTAGATTATATATGTATATCTACATCTTGTTGTAGGTAGTTAGAACGAGCAGCACATATACAGAAAGTTTTACGAGGGACTGCACCGATCAGTATATGAGAGAGTATATATTGGAAAATTCTGAAAATTTAGTAATATACTAAAGCCTACGCGTAGTATTGAACTAAAATATTTTTAATAATCTGACACTTTCGATTACACCGGAAGTAGCTGTCAACTTTGTTATTTTAAATAGCATACCCTATGTTATATATTTAATAAGATAATAGATGGCGGTAGTTAAACAGTTAGTGATGGGTAGAGTTGCTCAATTTGCGCCAACAGCCAGTGGCGGGCGCATAAAAGTTTACACAAAATAAATGGTCAGAAGTAAAATATAATACGTGCTCAAACACTTACCGTCTTAAGAGTCTTCCGTGAAATCACAAAGTGAATAATGTCTGTTAAATATCTGCAATATTCGATATGTTTCCACAGTTGTTTCGGCAAAGTGAGTGCGGCGTGAAGAAAAAGTGTTTTTGTATGCCGTGAACGTGTTACACTATTTGCAGAGATTCCACTAACGACATCGAAGGGTTTTGTAATTTTTCTATTGCCTCCTAGTCTGAAGTAATTGTTCTGAATAGTTTTTAAATCCGTTTTAACCTGAAAACGCGCCCTGTAACCATGTTCCTCAACGTGTAAGAATAGGTTCTGGTGGCTCAGGCATACGGGGGCATAGTCTGTGAAATTTGCGAATACGTTTTGGGGATTTGACAAACACTGCTTTTGTATGCACTATTAAAGGGTCTACCTCAGGATAATATTTTCTAATACATACTATCTGCCACATGACTGAAAGCATGAGTTTTACACGTAATATGTAGAGATGGGATTTTAGGCAAAATGCCTCTTTGTTTAGATTCAAGACAAATTGAAAATAATACAAAATCTATATGTTTCTCGACAAATCAAAGCGATCTAACTATGTTTTATTTTGCCTAGTTGCCTATTTGGACTTTTAACAGCCTAAATCGTGGTTTTTCGCCTATTTTGTGCTAAAATCATATTTATTTGGTCTAAACGTTTTTTGTTTTAAATTTTAAATAAATATGGTTTTTACACAGCTGCATCTTTCTTAAATGTAAATTTTTTAGTTTTTACATAAATGCTATAAACTAATACAACGATGGGTTTTCCTGTCTATTGTGTGAGGGGCAAAGTTTGGATTTGCCTGCCGTAAAATTTATATTACTACCCTATTGAAGATATATCCTCAATTATCAGCTTATCGCTCTGCTCATTACCTGCACCCACGTTTCTATTTTACGGAATCCCTATCGGCTTGTTTACGCCTTGTAATTTAAACCATATAAGCAAATTTCTTCTCCCTGTTAACGTGATTAATGAATACACGATGCCCATTCATAGTTTATACAATGGACATTCTGGTATTGCAGTTTAGATTTTATATTTATTCTCTTAATGTTTCGGAGCGTATATGTGTGTCCTTCATAGCGAGGTGGACTATTGACGAATCAGTATATAGTGAAAGACATACTTTGAATTTTTTTATTTATATCCTAGCCTGCAACGAATATTTTTCGGTAGTTTTCTGTCGGTTTGTGCTTGTTTATCTACTCAGTGTATTGTGTATTTCCATCTACAACAATGCCAAAATCCAAGGAATCACATAGCGATAAAGTTCAAAAATGGCTGAAGGCAATTGGAGGCACTACTGTCTTTCAGCTGAATCCAAGCAACAGTGAAGAGTTGTTTTTGTAAAGCGTGCGGAAAAATGGTAAAGGACGTTTTTGTTTTTCTCTTTCCTAACTTGCTTCAAAAATATTATTGTAGTTAACTTGCAAAAAGAAAAATCATTTAGAGCAACATGCTACTGCTTCTGGACATCAGGAAAATCTTAGGAAACCGTTGAGGAACAAAATGTTAATAGACACCAAAAATTTAAGAGAAATCGACGTTTTTAATCGAGATTTATGCGACGCTTTTATGTCTGCAAATATTCCTCTGGACAGATTAAACTATTCAAAACTGCGAAATTTTCTCACTAAATACTGCAACAAGAATGTGGCAAGCGTGAAAACCTTAAGAACAACATATGTAACAAAATGTTACAATGAGGTAATTAATATAATAAATAATGATTTAATAATGTATTTTCATACTTGAGTGTCATTAAGATTTTGTTTACACCTATAATATTTTTATTAATTTTTTAAGATTATTAATAATATCATGAAGAAGTTGGTAAATAAACATATTTGGATATCTATAGATGAGACGACTGACTCTAAAGGTCGTATTATGGCAAATATGATTGTGGGTAAGCTTTGTTCTGAAACACCAGGAAAACCGTATTTATTGGCTACAAAGCAACTTGAAAGAACAAATTGCAATACAATGGCAAGATTCGTGAACCAAGCTTTAGGTAAGATATATTATGCAAAATTACTTTAATAATATTGTAAATTTAATGCTAGATATTTAAGTTAAAGGCAACTCTCGTATTTTAGGTATGTTATGGCCAACAGATGGAATTAAGTACGAAAAAGTCAAACTTTTAGTAACGGATGGTGCTTCTTATATGCTCAAATGTGGTACAAATTTGAAGATTTTTTATAAAATTCTTAATCATTTAACATGTTTTGCACATGGACTCAATTTGATGTCTAAGAAATCAATATGCTAATGTTAATGGTTTAATTTCAAATACCAAGAGAGTCTTTTAAGTTTCCACTGCGTGTGGCAGTGTATAAAGAAAATCTGCCAGATCTCCCTTGCCGCCCGAACCCGTCTTAACACGTTGGGGAACTTGGTTAGAGGCGGTAGTTTTTTATGCTAATAATTTTGAAGCAATAAAATCAGTAAGTACTTTTTTAGCAAAATTTTTAAATAAGATTGTTTTTATTTAACGCTTTATGTTTTAGGTTGTAATATCGTTTGACAAAGATTCAGCTAACTGTATTGAGCAAGCGTGAGAATACTTTTCCAATCAAAATGTCAAAAACGATCTTTTATACATCAAGTCGCATTATAAATTTCTCATTGATAACATCAAAAGATTAGAAACATTCGGCCTTCCTCTTACAGATTCTGTTGCAGTAATTAATAATGCCGAAGCAGCTCTCGAGAATGCCCTAGGAAAAGTTGGCAAAATAATTTTGTCAAAGTTTAACCAAGTGATTTCGAAAAATCCAGGTTTCAAAACGGTTAAAGAGTTTGCTGAGCTGCTCAGTGGCGAAGCAGTTGAAGCTACCGCCTGACCACAGCTGACTGGTCCATATTTAAGTTTTGTCCTACAACCTCGTGTGACGTAGAACGTTCATTTTCTTCGTACAAACTGCTGTTTTCCGACCGAAGAATAAATTTTACTAACGACAACTTGGAAAAACATCTTGTGTACTACGTGCAAACGCGAAATTTGAGGACATGTTACACGACGATTAATTAATTTATTTATTATTTTAAACCAAATGAATCTACATATTTTAGTTATTATTAAAATTTGTATGTTTTATTTCTTTTTATGGCTGAAATGTACCTAAAATTACATTAAATATCGTCTTCTTATTCATTTTTTTAAAATAAAATGATTTTTGTGTTTACCGTTTTTTTTAAGTATTTGCCCATGCCTAAATCACAGTTTTTCGTCCTAAATACATGTTTTTTAAGGCCTAAAAAAGGGCCTTTTTAGCTGTTTTTTACGTCCTAAAATCCCGTCTCTAGTAATATGTAACAAGTTAGCATATGGGAGATTTTTGCAACGTGTTTATGAATTAAGAGATGAAATCGCCATTTTTCTAGAAAAGGAAAAGAGATGAAATTGAGTTACTTGGTGGACATATTCGAGAAATTAAATACCTTACATCTTCAACTCCAAGGAGCAAACACACATATGTTGGATGCGAATGATAAAGTTAATGCTTTTTGTAGAAAAATGAAATTGTGGAGCAGAAATGTAAAGCAAAAAAACCTAGAAATGTTTGTAACTGTAGTGGAATTCGTCACTGAAAATCATTTAGCCATGCTGGCAGAGAATTTTAAAAAGTATTTTCTTGCTGACGACAACTTTGTAATAAGTTACGAGGGGGTTAGGGACCCATTTCAAAATACTCTTGAAGGTCTCTCAACTGTTGAAGAAGAAACCTTCTGAAATATTTTTCTCAAGGGATTTTTGGTTAAAATGTTAAATTTTCTAACTTAAACTGAATGTTTCAATTGTTAGTGGGTTCGGGAGTACCCCTGGATACCCTTTTGGCAATTTTCTAACGAATTTCCAAATTAATAAATCGAAATTAATGAATTTTAAAATTATAAATATAACTAACCTTGAAATTCGAACGATGCCAATGTTACATATATAAACTCTCTGTTTATAATAACCTCTACAGGAAACTGCCTGTTCTAGAATTTAACCCTTTTTCTCTTCGAATAAATACTTTGATTTCACAATCGAACACTTTCAATTGGGATAGGAGTTAAGATACACTTTAATTCAACGAAAGCTGAATAAAGATTGATGAAATTATTGGCATCGCTCATCTTTCCTTTATTTTAAATCGCCAAAGACCGGCGATTGTTTTATTCTACAGCAAATTTTGATAAATTAACCCAAATAGAAATCTTTATGATGAATTTCGATGAAATGAAATTATTTGTAAAAGAAAGTAGCACGAAAGAACGCATACAGGAACGCTACCACCTGACAGTAGGCAAAATCTATGACCTAAAGCTGTCTGACACGTATTAAACGTGAAATATCTCTAACGATTTTCTTAATAATGTTCGGAGAAATGTTTAATTGATGAAATAATGTTTAAAATACCTTTGAATTTACGATGTTCCTTGTTTTAGACGACTTCTACATTAATTTTGATGATTTACAAAATTAGATAAGTTAACTGAAGAGTGGATTTGTCCATGTTACCCTACGATCGTCGTTATCTGGACTTATATTATAAATATAATGTCCTCGCTCCACAGCCAGTTCGCTGGAGAGGAGATAGTGATTGGGAAATTTCCATTTTTCCCCGCAAGAGGGATATTTAATTACCAACGAGTGGCTAACCTGACCTCCTACTCGTTCAGAGGTTGACAGCGGATGCTGTAATTGTCGTAAATATTTCACATTACACTTCATAGACTTCACGGCAAGTAGCGAAATCAAAGACAATTTAGTAATAAATCACTCTTTGAATTTTGAGTATTTTGGTAACCTTTCAGTAGATTTTCCCCCACGTTCTCCTGATCAATCTACCACATGACACGTAATGCCAACGTGCAATATGAGGACATTTTTGTCGGTTCCTTTTTCAGATGAATATTTTTTTGTTACATTTTTTTTTTTTTGCACTAATGTATTTTTTTTTTTGGATTTTAATGTACAATGTTTATTTTTTCTTTTGTAATGTATTCACATTCTATACATATATTTTCTTGTCCTGTAATTGGGGTTAACCTGTTGGGCAAATATACTATTATTATTATTATTATTATCTAACTATTATAGATTATTAGATTATTTTATTCTTCCATGCCTAAAAAATATAAATTTTAAAAATACACCACGCACAATACAAGAACTTACCGAATCAATTCAAAAAGTTTGTGAGAGGATAACGCATCAACACATTTATCAATAGAGAGCGGAATTATATGCATTGGAAATTGACAAAATATGCGCATATATATGCAGAAATTCTTCGAAATATGCACAATTTTTGCTAAATATGCAGTTTTATGCACAATGCTACTGATACCGATTAACTTCTTGTTAAATGTTATAAAACAAGAATAATCACAACGAAGCATTTTACAAACGTTCATTGTTCTTATATTATTCCCATTTATATTTTTAAATCACAATTATATAAACACATACGTAAAATTTGCTAAAATACATACTTAGACACTACATATTTTTATTAATAAAACAATTTACAATTAAATGTTTTTCTAAATTTTCTAATGAAAAAAAATTTTGTCGCCTATCTGTGAGAATGCATTTATATATCGAAAAATTTTTTTCAACATCAACGGAAGTTATTGGTGCTACTTAATGACATAACTTGACTTAATTCTATATGTTTCTGTTCCATTTTTTAAATTTACCAGTTAAAATCAAACGATTTTTGCTAAACTTTTTTACA